>WBMW01004086.1:0-59596 GCA_013396635.1 Penelope pileata | reverse complement strand
TCGGCCCGGCCTTTCCCCGCTCCGGCTCCCTCCCTCAGGGCCCGGCCCACCGTATCTCCTCCCGGCAGTTCCGCTGTCCCTCGCGGGGTGCCTCGGGGTGCCGGAGGCTCCCGGAGCCCCTCGACCCGGCGTCGTGCTTCAGCGCAGCACCTTTGGTCCGTAACTTTTGTCTTTGCCGGGAAAGGAACTGAGGTGCTGCGGTACGAAAGCGTTCCGAGTGCTCTTTGTCCAGTTTCGGGCTTGTGCGCCGCTCTGGGCTCGCTTCTGGCGGGCTCAGGGTCCGTTCTGAGGCGCGCGGCTGGTGCTGGGCCGGGCGGCTGGAGCCTGCCGTCTGCGCGGCCCCGGGGAGGGCAGGGAGCCCTGCCGCTCCCTGCGCTGGGGGACCCCGGTGTCTGTGCGCCTGCAGACGCGTGACGAAGGTGGTAGGAAAGGGCTGAGCTTTCACCTTTCCATAGGAAGGCACGTTGTTCGACAGTCTGCAGGAGGCAGCACAGGTGAGCCCGCGGCTGAGGCTGTGGGGTTGCAGGGCGCGCTCTGCAGCTGTCCTGCAGTACTGGCTCCTCGCGATAGCACTGACCGGTCTGCGTATTTAGAGCATACCGTGGGTCTGCTGCCTAATGCCCGTCTTGGGGTGATGGGGTGCTTGTTGTTTGCTAGAAGTCATACCTGTTTAGCGAGGTTTGAAGGGTGGGTGTCTCACAGTTCTGTACGTTGTCGCTGGACAAAACCAGAGCCTCTTTTCTGCTGGAGTTGTTTGTGGTTTACATGGTTAAAAAGAAGTGAAGCTGAGCAGTTGCTAGCAGAGCTGGCAAATGCAGCACGCCTTAATACACAGAGCTCCTGGGGCTGTATGTAGCTTCGTTGTGTGGCAGAAGCCACAAGAGGAGATACGGAGATGCTTTCAATGAAGTGTGAAATTCACTTTTTTTCACTGTTCATTCCTTTTTTCGCTGTTTATTTTTCTATGCTTTCTTGGCAAGTGCTTCTCTTCCTTTGGAAGAAACGGGCTGCAGCATCACTGAGGCTGAGCAAACCCGTGCCGAAGTATTGCTGATACGTAGAGTTACAGTGTTGGCCAGGCTAGGAATGATTAATGTGGAGTGCAGGACTAGGTTCACGAGAGCTAACTGCAAATCTTTAACAGTGTGGGTGCCCTTTTTAAAGGAGACAGTATTAATTCTGTTAAGTACTTAAACTGTGTAAAAGTAAGTTTTACTTCATGATCCATTTCTTCTGACTTCCCCTAGTTGCACATCACCTTTCATATGAAATTCATTCCTGAATGTATTTGGGAAAGGAAACAAATGGCAGTATTCATTGGAAACAGATGACAGAGGAAATGCTTAACAGTGTGTAGTAAGGTGCCCAAATACGCATGGGGAACATAGGGGTGGTTGAAAGTCTGTGCGGTATTTACACATTAGAGTCATTCCGAAGTTGTCTGTCTTAAAGATTCAGAAGAGAACGTTCTCAGTTCCAACTACTGGGTGCCAAACTTGCTGACACAAGGTGAAACTCAAGAAGAACTGGTACGGTTTCCTTTCTCCAGAATGTTTTTAGTGGCAGCTATTCTGGGGTTTTTCTTTCTTTCTGACGTTTTTAAGAAGTGATGTCAGATGGAATACTCTGGCAACTGACAGTATCTCCCTACCTGTTGCATTCCTGTCAAGGTCAGACGTTGGAAAGGATGAACTCTCTGTTGCCCTTTCAGCGCATGCTGCGGTGGGCATATCTGTTTTCTGCAACTGAAATGACTTACTAATCTTGGAGGCTTCCGGGCAAGAGAAAACAAAAGTGTTTTCAAGAAGAGCAGGTTACACTTCTGTGTAAGACAGGTTGTGTGTTTTTCAAAAGAAATCTAATCCCAGACTCTTCGCTGGGTGTTTGCAGACAATGAATGGAGGGGGCATATGCCAGAGGCTGTCTGCTGTGTGTCTGGAGCCATTCAAGCATGACGTACAGAGACAGGTGTGAAATACAGAAGTGTTAAACTTTCTGCCCAGCAGAGTTCCAGCCTGTTGCTTGGAAGAGCACCCCCAGAAGTATGGTGCTGCTCAAGGAAGAACTTAGGCAAGGTGCTCCCGATTTTCCCCTTCTTGAGCGTGAAGCAAATAACTGTTTGTGGGTGGCTCCGTCAAGGTCCTTAGCCTACTTTCTGAACAGGGACGAGCTCAGAATAGTACTTTCTGCTCACGATTGTGTAGCATTCAGAGAAGGAATCAGTGCAGCAGAAGAGGGAACTGAGCACAGCAGGTGAAAGAGAAGGGCTCCGATGCACAGTTGTTGTACATCTTCTCAGAGGAAGGTGGGAGGAAAGCCCGAGAAGGGGATGTTGTTCTAACTGCTATAGTGTCACTTTTTTATATGGTGTATCAATGTATGGCAGTTAAAATTTCCATTTCTCCTGTGGAATCATCAGTTAAAGATTTAGCAATAGAACTGTGGTGGTCTAAGGGGATCTCTTTCAAGAAGAATAAGCAGAGAGCAGCTGAAGATTTTCTTAATAGAAAACTTTGAAGCTGCATTTGCTATCCCATAGGCATTCCTGTCAACTGCCTCAGCTTCTGACAGTGTGGGAGGTATACATTCCCTGCAGGGGATGCAAAGTAGAGAGAATAGTCTGGGTGGGTTTAGAAAGCCACGCATCAACCTTCAGGATGGGTATCTTACAGATGTAATGTTAATTCTAGAGGTAATGTGACAAATGGTTGCTAAAAAAACCCTCTCCCTTCTGTCCTGCCACCTAATCTCGCTAGATGTAACAACTGCTTTGCTGCACAGGGCTACTTGGGCAGCAGGAAAACTCCTGCCTTCTTTGACATGCTCACATAACTGAACCTCCACTTCAGAACTCAGTTACCAGGGTAAATATAAAGAAAACATCAGGAAAGAAGACAAGTCATGGCAAATGATTTGATGCGTAGAACCAATACGGGAAAAGCAGTGAGCGAGTACGAGAGGGCAGAAGTAATTGCTGGCATATATTACAAGAAACAGACCTGAAACAACTGCTAGAAAACAGGCTGTAGCAAATAACTATTTATTATGACTGAAGTAGGTGCTCTTTTTCCTTGTTTCTGTGATATAAAGCATGGGAAATACCTAACCAACAGATCAAAGTCCAGCAGCAGGAAAGTTGCTGAGTGTCCCTGATGGCACTGTCCTGCTGCATCATCTCTGTGAGAGTTTGTTGCTTTCTGGCATAAAAGCTAACCAGGATAAAAGCCAGGGCTTTCACCAAAAGCTGTATTTTCAAAATCAGTGGAAAGGAGGAAGCAATTGGGTTGGTGATTAGAAAAAGTAATGTTTTGAACGTTTATGTGAGACCTTGCTGAAAGGCATGAATTGTTTTGAAAGTAGGATGGGAGTCAAATTCCGTGAGAGGTGGAGACAGCAAAGAAAACCATCAGATAGGAGAAATATCAGTCAAGGCAGAATTGCAGTTTTTTTTTTCGTTTTCCAGCTGTTGTTCAATACCTGGCTTGCATGTGCAAGCTACAAGTTTTTTTTTTTTTTTTAAAGAAATGTGCACACAAGTGCATAAGGTCTGGTGACACTAAGAAAATATTTGGGCAGCCTTTTGCCAAGCTGTTGCTGCATGCTGCTATTTGTATAACTTAATTGTCAGGATATATTTTTAGTGCAAAGTCTTCATTCTGATGTCTTCAAAACTACCTGGTATGGTGCTGCCTCTGAAACAGGAGTGTGCAGGCAGCTGGCATGCTTCTCGTTGGATTCTGCATTAGCAGTCACTCGAGTGGCGTTGAGGTTTTTTTGTATGCAGCTGTTGTTCACACTGAGTTCTTTGGGGACAATGACTTGCCCTTCTAAGCATGGGGCATATGAGGGAACTGGAATATGCTTTTTGGGGAGAGGAAGCATTTCTGATTCTTCAAAAATGCAGCACTTCGTGATGAGTCGTACATCTTGCTGTTCCCAGTCTAGCAGAGCAGTGGCAACGTCAGAGGTGCTGGAATGCTTTTTTCTTAAAGACAGCAACGTCTGGTGGGGAGTTTGCTGTTAGCAAACAGGTAGCTCCAGATTTCAAGTTTTTAAGGGATACTTTTTTTTTTCACCTGGAGAATACAGCCATTTTTTATATTCCATTACTGATGAATTTAACTGACTTAGAAACTCCCTTGCAGAAGGGCAAGCACTAGTGTACATTCTGCGTGCAGTGTCCCCTCGAGGCTTGTGCTGCTGACATGCTTTTTGTGTTCTAGTTACAGCTTGAATTGGGAATGCTTTCAAAGAGAGTTGAAAGCTCAAATTCTCTCCCTCGACGATGTAGATTTAGTAACTACATGCAGATAGGGAAGATCATTTAGACACTGAGAGAAGAACCACTGGTGGCACAATCCAGTCTGGGATCAGTAGGATCACGAGGAAGGGGAGAGCCTGCCGGCTCCGTTCCTGAGAGGTTACACTGGGAGGATTTTACACCTCATCTCTGTGATGGTGAAATAGAAATAGAAGATTCTATGATCCAGTGATCTGTGTTGGCTCCAGTGGTCCTCTGGAATAAGAGCAGATTGGAGGGTATGACTGGATGTGCCAAGGAACTTCGTGGTTCCTGTGATAGATACCTTCTGCCCCTGAGCTCTGGTTAGAAATTGTAAATGCTGTTTCAAGTGGTTTAAGAGGGCTTCTTCAAGGGATGGTTCTCACAGGTAGGGCAGTTTTCCTTACCCTATGTGGAGCTTTTGGGATTGGTGGCGTAACAAGTAACAGGTTATTGTTACTGACCATGAGTAAACACATGTAAATATGATTTATGGCTTTTAACTAAAACAATAGGTTTTAACAGGTTAAGCTTTGTAGGTAGCAGACCTCTTAAGTTGTTTCCATTGTTGAGTGTAGTTCCCTTGTGCTAAAATGTAACTGGGTAAGTGTCCGTGAAAGATGTATTTATTTCTGTGGGCTTCCTTACTTGGTTTTGGCCCTTGGATCTGGCTGTGATTCTGTGGTTGATCGGTGCTGTTTGGATAGGGACAGCTGATGTCTGGCAAACTGCCTTCATTGGTGCAGCTTTCTTGTGACTTGTGTATCCCTTTATATCTTTAATACTAAAATGTTATTAACCTGTAATGAGATGAATGACTGCTGTTGACTTCATTAGATTAAATGCTCATTTACTGGTGGTGAAGATGCTAATGCTTATTTCAGTGACTCTGATATGATAACTTAGATGCTCTTGCTAGTCTGACCCTTCAGGACTGTTGCTTTTTCTTTTTCTTTTTAAGGATTTGTGTTCCTTTCTTCTCACACACTTAGAATGAAGTGAGTTTTTCTCCTTCTTCCATCGTTGTATTAACTTGGTCTTTAGAAATGCCTGCAGTTCTGCTCTATTTTGTGTTATTTCTGAAAACCAATGTTATAGGTTCTGTTCTCTGCAGTTGCATTTCTGACAGATGCTTTTAGGATACTGACTGTATGCTTCTAATTTCATCATGGGAAGCTCAAGGCAGTATCTTCACAGCAGCTCTGTAAGTTGTTACACACTGACTATAGTTTTATTTCATAGAGCAGTATGAGCATGCATTGTTCTTACAAATGTTTTTTTCATGTTCTGCATTTCCATTTAATTGAGGGTGCAAGCATCTTTTTGTGGTTATTCACACTAACTTATACTTCAAACAGAATTGTTTTTTGTTTGTTTTTTTTTTTTAAAAAAAAATGTACTAATCTAATATTGTTTTTCTTCTCTTTGAAATGATTCCTGATTTCGTATGAAAATGACTTCAGTTTCATCTCGACTGGCAGGTGCCCTGCACATCTTAAATGAGTAACTCAGCGCCCTCAGCACTTGACTTCCAAGTGTCATGATAACAACTAATATCATTCTTTCTAGAAGTGTTCAGATTGCTCTCTGAGTTGCTTTAACAGCAGCTGGTGAAAGGGCCTTGTTAGTTTCGTAGCGATGTGATTAGGAGAGCACAGACTTTTTTTTGCTTTTTCATCGAGCAGGATTGTGAGAACTTTGCTGTTTTCTTGCCTCATGGTTATTGCTGTGTGGCAGTAATCAGAACGACTGAACATCTTCTAGAACCAAACATTTTATTATTCATTTTTACCTTAATGATAAATCTGATTCTATTAAAAGCAAATAATTCTCATGTTGGAGCCCCAGGGATCATCGAGTCCAGCTCTTGGTTCCACACAGCGGTGCCCGTTTTGTTGTTGCTCCAGCTGACTGAAAGGTACCATTTTAAAGGCATTTTTTCCAGAGTATTAATAAAGTGGAGAGTCAGAAATATGAAATACCTGGAAAGTGGTGCTCACAGTAATTTACTTGATGCAGTTGGCTCAACCTCAGATACTTGTTGTGTTAACCCTGTGACAAATGTGGGTTGTCTTGTGTTTGAACACAAACCAGTGCTTCATACACATGGATTTAAGTTGATGTACGCATGGCTCAGTTGTACAACAGTTAGAAATTATTTGGTATGATTCTGGTGTAAAGAGGAAGCCTTGTAAGGATGGGTAAAATGCCAGCTGCTGCTGGGCTTGTTCCTGGGTCATAAACAAGGCCACCTGGTTTCAGCAGGCAGTTGTCAGCCTAAGCATGGCTTTAACTCTTGGTAGTCCTTCCATGCTGCTCTGCGTGCATCTTCATGGAAGAACAACAGTGCTGGTGAGCCCCTGAGCTTAAGGGACTGATAGGGGTGTTGAACAGCCCCGGCCCCAGCTTTTCTCTTCCTCACCCCACATCTCCTGTGCGGTCTCTGCAGGTGGTAGTCAGCATGGGAGGAGTTTTGTCTCCCTCCAGTCTTCCAATCTTTTGGCAGTGAAGAACCCAAATAAATGCTGCCTGCTCACTGCTAGTGTCTTAAACCTCATGAGGTTATTGCGTGTTCTAAACTTCAGTTAGATTTCCTCTGTGGGCACACGCACGTGTTGACAGTCATAAAAAGGAGATAGGATCCTTGAACTGACTCCTTAACATCTGGCCTTTCAAATGTTGCCATGCCTGCGTTCCTGTGAATCCTAGGAAGCACAAGTGAAGTACGTTCTGTAATGGAAATACAAATCCCAGGCAGTATGGCTGTTGTTGTAAGATCATTGCAGCCTGCATTTCTTGGTAACGTTACTGTAGTGAGTTCTGGTAATTTTAACAAAGCTTTGGTCGTTAGTTCAAGTGGGGCCCGGTAAACTTGCTTTGTCTCCTTGCTGTGCTGGGCTCAAGGAAGAGTGCTCAGCTGTTTGTCCCTGCCAAATATTGTGACCAAGGTTGTCAGATTTGTTTTAGATTTTGTGGAGCTATTTAATTCTGTTCAACTGCTGGCAAACTGTGAGGTCTGTGTGATTTTCAGCTTCTGTGCAAGTGTATAAGTGGGTGTTACTGGGAAATAAAATGCTTGCGGTGGAAAACTACCTGCAAGACTTTTTTTTTTCCTGTGTGGAAGGACTAGTGCTGCTCCATGGTAATGAGAAAGTTGTAGCTATTTTAAGAATATGACGAGCATGCTTTTGAGTTGTTCAGGGCAATGTTACCTTGGCAGGGAAAGTATATAGGGAAATAGTTTGTGTTCAGTGTATTTTTGAAAACTTGTTTGCTCTTGGGAGACAGAGCAGTGCCCTGCTTTGAAGGCGTGTCCGTGTTCAGTGGGCCCTTTAAATGAGAACTTGATCTTGCCTGTTGCCTGGCGGTCACAGAATCAGAGCAATCCTGGCTGGAAGGGACTTGAGAGCTCCAGTTCAACCCCTGCTCAAAGAGAGATCGCGGCTCTGAGATTAGACCCGATTGCTCACAGCTTTATTCTGCATGGTCTTGGAGGAGCCTGCAGTGTTCCTGGGCAATGCTTTCACTGCCTGCCTGCCCTTAGGGCATGAGAGTGGCTTTTTGTTTGTTTTTCTTCTGCTTTATGTCAGGATGGAATCTTGTCTGTTCCAGTTTGCCGTGTCTTGTTCCCTGTCACTGGCCGCTTGGAGCACCCTGGCTCTGCCTTCTCAGCACCCAGTGGGGGTGGGGGGCGGTGAGGTCCCACTGGAGCTGCTCCCTCCCAGGGGGACGGGGCTCCGGGCCCTGCTCCGCCAGTCCTGCTGCTGGCCTTGCTGCCCTGTGTCCGTCTGTACTGTGCTGGGCTCCAAACGTGGACGCTGTTCTGAACGCTTTCTCATGGGTGCTATGTAAAGAAGAGTGCAATTACCTGAACATAGCTTACTAAAAAATAATAAAAAGTCGGGAATATGGTCGGTTATGGATGTGCTGCTTAGTTTTAGAGCTTTTAAAGTGTGATTGGCTTTAAAGCAATACTTAGGTAGCACTAGAAGAGTTCTCCACTTACGCTCACGTAATAACTTGTGCTAACTTTTTAAATGAAAACATTCAAGGGATTAACAGAAACAGCTGTGACAGGTAACCTTACCTCTGACACATTTATTCAGCTCTGATTAGCTTTGAATAAGTCTAACGCGTTGTTGAAGGGCTGGAAATGAAGCAGGCACTGACTGTAGTACTGGAATGGAATATTCTGTAGAGACAGGAGTGGGTGAGGGAGCTCCTCCTCGCAGCGTGGGCCTGCAGTGCTGGTGGCTGTGCCCAGAGCACACGCTGGGGCTCTGCTGCGGGCTGGCACCCCCAGGGCACGGCTGGAGGGGGGTGCTGGCACGGGGGGCAGGAGCTGTGCCCTGCTGTGCAGCCTGCATCGGGCTCTGTAAAGAGACATTTTCCTCTTTATCCTTTCTGCTCAGTCTCAAGTTATGCTGAGGCTTGGAAAAGTCCTTTGCAGTGCTCGGGAGTCATATGACCGTCTTCCAGGCATAACTGCCCTCATGGAGTGCTGCAGCTTGGTCAAAGTTTAGTGTGTGTGTTGTAGGGGAGGAAGTAGTACAGAAAACAAAGAAGGAAGCCGAGGGCGTTTACAACTCTTCATTCTGTTCCCTGTGTGAGCAGCAGTGCTATGGCTGGAGGTAGATTACAGGGCACCAGGAACCTCCACAGGAGCTCCCAGGACCTCCCAGCAGTGACGGCATGGGGCGGTGGTGGTGTGCCCAGGGCCCTGCTGGGGCTGCTTGCCGTGGCCCCGCTGCAGGCAGGGTGATGATGGTGGGCCTGGGGTGCCGGGCCTGCTGCGGGCAATGATGTCGTTTTACAGGGCACATGTCTTCAGGGCAGCCACATCTTCCACAGGTCACTTCTCCAGAGCCTGGTTGTGCTCGCTGGCCTCTTGCTGTTGGTGCAGCTCCAGCGAGAGCTCCAGGAACACAGCTCTGCTGCCAGGGAAGATCTGGGGCTGCTGTGCTCAGCTGACCTCTGTGCCTTCCTCTCTTCGTCTCACATGCTATTTTTCACTCAAAATGTGAACAAAAAAAGCATTTTACAAGGAAAATATAACATTCCTATACTGTTATGGTAACTTCAGAGGTTTTTTGGATCTTGCAGTTCAGTCTGTTGCTACTGTGTGGTACTGTGCAGGAGCACGGGCTGGTTTGTCCTGCTGCAGAGATCTGTACAAGTTTTTTTCATTCTGTAGTGGGGAGAGAAAGAGCTTATTTTAGGCCGGAATATTTTGACTGTGGAGTTTGTGGTCACGTACTGCCCCTCTCCCCCAAAACAGCAGCTCTGGAAGGTCCTGTGCCTTGTTGCTTTGGCTTGATGGAGGGCGTGCTGCTGGCAGAGGGGAAGCCCCGTGCGGTGTGAAGCTACTGCTCGGAATAGCCTCTACTGTACGCGTGTTCCCAGTGTGTGTTCTAGGGATCCCTTGTGCAATATCAGGAGATGATTAAGGTGATTAATCCTGTGTTATGCGACTCTATCTAATCAATACCATTTAAAAAAAAAAAAAAGCCTTTCTCTATTAAGGTGCTGAGGCACTCAGACCTGGGGGCTGGGCACTCCCCATCCTGGTGGGCTGACTGAAGTTTCACTCTAAGAAATGGGGGATTGTTTTTAAATGCTCTTGTTGTCGTAAATGACAATTCTTAATACAAACACTCCACATAGGTGGCTTTTCCTAGCATGTGTATCCTGTTGCTTAAAACAAGCACTCTGTTTGTTGGCTTGACTAATAATAGTGTGCAAACAACTCAACTGCGTTGTGCAGCCTGAGTCAGAACACAGGAGAACCCACTCCAGAGCTGTTACCGAGTTTCTTGTTAGATTTGGCTGCTTGTAAATAGTGGCCTTGAATTACAAGACACTATATAATTTTAAAATTAATATTAACTTGCAAGACACCCTTGGAAGCTCTTGGTGTCTGCCTGCAGACTTCCCCAGTCTGAGTCTCTCCTGGAAGCAGTATGTACTCCAAGAGGGAGTTGATGTTTCCAATTTGTGCTTTCTCATCAGATACTCAGTATGGCCTCATCATCAACGCCGAAATACAATTCCAACTCCTTGGAGAGCTCCTCAATTAAACGAGTAAGTGTTGCTTTTCCTTGTTTTCTATGTTGGAAGGTCTCAGAGATCAAATATGGGAGATTATGGATGGAAACTGAGTACCTGAATTATTTTTTTTCTCTTGATTCCATATATTTTCTTGCTAAAATTTTAATGCAGTTAAATAAGCTGGTTTAAATACCTTTCAGAGTACAAGGGTGAAACACTGTCTGGAACGCGAGTTAGGAGAGCCTCCTTGGAGTCAGTTCTGATATACTTGCTGTTATCTGTGCTTTTTACATTGACATATTTTGTGGCATACTTGCGAATTTTAGGGAATTCTGTGCTGCGGAAAAATTTTGTACTGCAATTGCTAAGTTGTTTGTAGTTGTGTGGCTGGCCCATGTTTTAAGTGTTGATCTTCAGTGGGAAATACTCCAGTTAAAGCAAGCTAAGTGACATTCCCTTTTGCCTTTGGATACCATGTGGCTGATGGAAATGCCACCTATGTGCAAGAAAACAAATTCAAGTTTTATTTAGCTTTTTAAACGTTTCTTCAAAAACAAAGTTATTTTTGTTAATCATTCTTAAAAACTGCTGAATGTATGGAGTCACAAATGAGTTGATAGTGTGTAGTGGTTGTGAATGCACTGCTTACGTGATTTAATTTGATTTGTTTTTCCAAACCAAACAAACTTGGAAAATCGAATGTAGAAAATTTGTAGAGAAATAATGGTGTAGAAATGTAATTCCGATTTACTGCAAATATATTTAACTGTCTCCTTGGAATGAGAGACTAAAACATGCTTATTTGACAGAGTTGCTCAAGCTTTAAATGACTGATAGTTGTAGTTGAGGATAGTGGTGTGTTCCTGTTGTGGTTCAGCATGTCAGTTTCTGCTGTGGAAATTCCATGCAGAAATTTAAGATCTTTTTAACCCAGGACTGGAAATAGTTGTAAATAAAATGTGCTGTTGTGCTTCTCTTTCTTTAGACTCTAAAGGATGGAACTAACTGGGAAAAAAGTGAAGAAATACCTCGTCTGCCAGGAGAGACTAGAGTTACAGGTACGGGGTTACGCAGCCGGCTAACGCAGTGTGTGCCCGAGGAGCCTGGCATGCGCGTGTGTCTGAGTGCATTGTTCCCATAGTCTGGAATGGTTTGGCCTGGGGCTTAAGTTAATGCTAAAATGTCATGAATTAGTTTTTTCAAAGTAATCACTTCAGAGTTTTTATCACATATCACAAATAGTGTCTTTTTACGACTTTGAAATCTTGGTTTCTGTATGGTAGATTCTCTAATGCAGAGAAATGCTAAGTCGAGATGTGTCAGTACTTCATCTGCAGACCAAGCAGCATGCATCTAGTGACAAGAATCTTTTTGAAGTGAGAAGGTGCCACACAGTAGTGTGCAACCTTAGCCCAGACTGTGGTTACCCTAAGTACAATCTTATGCTTCCTTAACACAGCACGACAAGTACTTAACTACTGCACACTTGTTAGCCTTTTCTTATGGTAACGTTGTAGCATGAAAAAAATCAGTCTGTAGTCCCTGTGGTTCCTTCCTTGGTAGAGGCTCTTCCTGGGATGGAGTGTTGTGCTTGTGGAAGTTTGCTGTGAGGTGTGAGAATGCAATCAAAATGGATCTCTTACTTGTGAGACTGCTCCTTCCCCCCAACCCAAATATTTCTTAGATTAATTTGTAAACAAATCTGGCTGAGCTGAAACCCAAGTGGGTTCAAAGGAAGTACCTGTGTGTTTAATGAGGAGAGTTGTGAGGGAGAGGATGTGGGTGTCAGCAGAATGTTTGGTATGATCCTTACGGCAATTACCCGTGCTGTGGGGGAACGCTCTGGAAGGAGGGTACTTCTTGTGGAAGGCAGATAAATAGCGTGGGTTAAAGAAATAAGGGGGTGGGGAGAAATAGGTTGTTTGTATTGATTCCATTAAGTCTTTAATGGCACCAGTTCAGTTGGATATATATATATATGTATGTATTTGAGTAGTATGTATTAGTGCTCATTGTTTGACTGTCCTTGTTGAAACAGTGCTGAAGGCCCTGCTGCAATCGATTGCCTCAAATTGAAATGTAATGGTTCTCTTCAGCATGGGGGAGTTCCCAAATACTTTACAGCCTGAACAATGTACTTCAATGCAGGAGAATTGGTTACAGAGCACTGAAAGATGTAATGGTATCAACAAAAGGATGTATTTGTCTGAGACAGGGAGTAACCTAGTTTAGTAATCACTGGGAAGACTTAAATCTGTTCTGTTCTGTGTCCTGTCCTTTCCTACACAGTGTCAAGAAAGAGAGCACCACCAATATAACTAGGGAAGGCTACTGAAATCTGCTGGAGGATTTTGGACAAGTTTAGGATAAGAAACTTTCATATTTTCTTAATAAATCTGACTTTTATCCATTAAAATTACTACTTTAATTCATTCTGCTATTTTTAGAGTGGCTCTTATGAGTACAGCTGTCTTTATTTTACTGCTGTTTGACTGATGTTTTCCTTAGCTTTGATTTTTTTTCTTCTCCCAATGTTTAAGAAATGCTGCGTTTCTTACAGACAAGGATGTTATTTACATGTGTCCATTTAATGGCCCTGTTAAAGGAAGAGTATACATCACAAACTATAGGCTGTACCTAAGAAGTGTGGAAAACGTGAGTAATATGCCACAACTACTTCTGAGGGATGAGTGAGCTTTAAACCCTTTCCTCTTCAGCCTTGCTGCCTTTAATTTATTTTGCAGCCTGTTCATTTGTATTAGCTTTGGCACATGTATGCTTGTGGAGTTGCATGGGAGGCTTTTTCACTTGGAATGATCTGTAACATTTGTAATAACCATATCTTAATTATTTAATGACTAAATTGGCTTTGTGCCACTGAGAAATCCTTACAAAAACAGAAGTTCTTTGAAGTTGAACATGTTGTAAAGGTATAATTTTTTTCACCTGATGAAACTACAGTTTAATCACTTACACTGGACTGATGAAACCTTTACCTGTTCTGTTGGAGCGTTTTGGATAGCTGTTCCCTTCACATTTACTGTGTGATAGAGCAAAGGCAGCAACTAATGCTGTGCAATACTTCTTGCAATGGCTATCAGTAAACCAAGGTTTTGATTGTCCTTGTTGGAAAAGAAAAATACTTGAATTAGTAGAGCATCGTGTGGGAAGCAGGAGTAGTAGTGTGTTCAATCAGCAGCTACATGAAAAAGAGTAAAATGTACTTGTTCTCCACTTCCATAGTACATTTCCATAAAACATTTTTAAAAAATGTTTTTTAGGATAAATGAAGTCATGTCATTCTGGTTGCAACTCACTTCTTTAGTAATTTCTTCGTTTTGTACTGCTTTATTCTATATGTCAATAAAGCAATCGTAGCAAGCAGAGGGAATCAGAAACATGTAATGGATGTCATCTTTTAGGATGTTGTTGCCTTTTTTTCTTGCATATTGTCTTATGGCATGAAGTATTTTCATTGCTTATACAATTGGATATTGTTTAAGGCTGTAGGATGTACAGACTCCATAGTGTGTTGGGAGGGGAGACTTGATCAAATACAGAAACATACTTTTGCTTCCTCTTTGTATCTTGTTCTATTATGGTATATGTAAGAACATTTTGCCTGTGTCATCTTTTCAGATTAATCTTCTCCTTAACCAAAATTTCATTGCAGGATCCAGTTGTGGTATTGGATGTTCCACTGGGTGTAATTTCAAGGATTGAGAAGATGGGAGGAGCTTCAAGCAGAGGAGAGAACTCTTACGGATTAGATATAACGTGTAAAGTAAGACTTTTCAATAATTCTATGGGAAATGTAATCTACAGGTTCCTTTTCTCAATTCTTACTCATTTACAGGAATGAAAACAGTATATTCTCACAGTTGAATTTAAAAATAGAATGGATAAGGAAGTATCTTTCGTATAAAGGGCTACTTACTGTGGCCTCTGCATGTGAGGAGGACTGGTCTTTTCCTAATTGCTGGTCGACAAAAGATTCTTGCAGTGTTGTTTTAAGGCATAATTCCTGCATCATTTCATTAGGTCTCAAAGTAATTTAAAAAAAAAAACCAAAACCAAACTTAAAATCTTTGAAGACATCTCAGGCAGATTTTCTAAGCTGTAAAGGCAGTAAAAAGCTAATAACAGCTACTGAAAGCTAATAACAGCTGTTTCTATTTCCTTAGTCCCACAAAAATTCGTGTTGCCATGAAAAATTAGGGTCATGGGGGAGTTTCCAGTAGATAAATCAGGATCTGGTTATTTGACTCATTAGCAGAGTGTGTACACACACTTTGTTCTCAATAGTTACTGTGCAGATCGCTTGTTTCTAAGGTTAGTGATGAGAGGACTGCTAGGGACAATGTAGTCCAGATTTCACTGGCAAATTTTCACTTTGACAACATGGGGTTACTCCCATCCTGCAAGCATTTGGTAGCCTATGGTACTGATTGGTGAATCAGATACAGTCACTTTGGATGGCTTTGTGCTAAAGCAGCATTTGCACCACACAGAAGATGAGACTACATTATTTGTAGAATTCTTAAGCTCTTTTCTATTTTGTGGGATAAACAATAAAACTGAACATTCGCAGTAGTTTGAGATGTGTCGCAAGCAGATTCTGAATCATATTTGTGTGTACTATAGCATTTGTACATCTAAGTACCTTATTGCTTTGGTTCTCTTAAAAGATAATGCCTTTGTTTTAGGATATGAGAAATTTACGGTTTGCGTTAAAGCAAGAAGGGCACAGTAGAAGAGATATATTTGAAGTTCTCACAAAACATGCTTTTCCCCAGTCACATAACCTGGTAAGTTATATTATTTATAGAACCAAGTCATCTTAATGTAGAATTCTTGCCAATTAACTGCTTGACCTGCTAATGGATATCATGGCTGCTTAAAAGAGTAACGACAAAATCTGGTGTCAATGTAGAGAATTAGTGGTTTTATTTTGAGCATGTAGAACACTTACATCTATGTATCTGTAAAATTGTGGATGCTTTATACTGTGCTCCAGGTAAACTGCTGAGCACCTCTGGTCCATACAGATATCATTGCTTAGAGACTGCATGTTATCTTCCCTCATTAGGAAATACAGTAGTACGTGCTTTTCTTGACTTCTTGAAAACATTAAACTGTTGGGCAATCTCCAAGGCAATGATAAATGTGAATCACCAAGAGCTTTACTTCAGGACAAGAAGACATGGAAGACAACACCTGCTTTATTGGCAGTTATTGATGAACTGAACAGTTAATGCAGTAATTAATTTGCGGAGATTTATTGAGGAGATAAAAACAACCCACAGGCAAACACATTCTATAGAAGGAGCTGAGCAACAGTGACATTTAACTGCCCCTTAGTTTCTGTTTCTTTGTTTAGTAGGTAATTTTGACGTGTTTTATGCTATCTTTTGTAAAATTCTGCTTACATTTTATTGGATTGGTTAGATTTACGATACGAGCTCTCTTAACAAAACACTGGAGGATCATACTTTTGAATTTTTAAGAACTTTGCCCGGTTCAGGGCAACAACAATCTTATTTCCTTCTCCTAACATACATGTGAATCAATGGGATATCCAGTGTAAAAACCGAAAAACACTTACAGTGTTGGCCTGTATGACTGAGTGACTTGTTGGGGTCTGATGTAAGGGATCTGAAAGGGCTCTTCATTGTTTTTAGCACTTTATATGTTGCAAAAATGAATTAATTCTTCAAACATGAGAATACGGTCAGTAACTTTGTGTACATGTAACTACATCTTTCAAATTAAAATATAAAACTTTTTGCTTCTTTTCTGTGCTTCCAGTTGCAATTAGTGACTGCAGTGAGCTGTGAGATAGCAGAGAGCAGCGCTGTTCACTTTGATTTAACTAATGCTATTTGCTTTAGTAAGTGAATTATTTAACCCTGAAACAAATTCCTGTTCTTAAATAAAAATTGTGATGTATTGGGAAGTAAGAAAGGAATGCCAGTTTGTCTGGTGATGTGGACTTTTAAGGTTTTTTATTGGACGTGTATTTTGGCTTGGCAAAGGTCTACTGCCAAGCTTTAGGCATTGAACATGTATCGCAGATGTGTTTTATCTGCTGATCTTAACTCCAGTGTATCAGTCTGTTCCTGTGGCCACTTTCTGCAGTTCTGTAATAATGTTAATAAATGATCTGGTTTCACTTATTTGTCATGTGTTAAAATTTATAGGTGGTGGTTAGAGCCGTCTGAACTTGAGTAATAAGTACTGCAGTTGGCTCAACTCCACGAACTGTGATATCCTAAATTACACTTTAAGAGTGATTGCTGAATAGTGTTTTTTTTCGCTTGACTTAACATTAAAAAAGAGTCTTCCCAGGTGGAAAATAGCAATTCACAGCTTAGTTCATCTTTTCAATTCTCTTGTACCTTTTGGCAGCTTAAATTATTGGAGGTAGAGTGACATTTCTCTTTTCTTCTGAGGAAGAGAGCTAAGTGCTATTGAGAAGGTTGATCAGTGTAAGTTTTGGATGGCAGCCTGAGGCCCAAGTAGATCCTTTTCACAATAGGCAGGATATTCTTTAAGTTACAGCTATGGACAGCCTAGTTTGTCTTGGCTGACAAGTAATTAGTATTGTGTTTAGATGGGCTTCAGTCCGATCGTGACTTTAATTAAAAGCTTTGAAGTTGCAGAATTTTGTTTCATAAATGACTCTTTAATTTTTTAACTTCCTTTAAAGTATTCAACTGGTGTGTCACTTATTTTCAGTCTTTGGAATTGACCTGTGTCAATTTGCACAGAGTGAATGTGGACAAATTAAGTTATAACTGGGTTAGGAGAGTCCTTTGTGGGGTTGTTTTATGTTGTCCAACCCAGCTACAGGGTTTGGAATAAGGTGATGATGAGATGTGGATTTGTATTAGACTTTGCCATCCAAAACCACAATGTTCCTGTCCTGTGGCAGTAGCAATTAACATGGGGTAACGTAGTGACTCCTTATTTTCTGATGTCACAGTGTGGATAAACCGTAGACTTTAAAATGAGCTAAGCACAAACGTGTGATATCTTTGTGTGCTTTCACCATGTTTCAGCAAGTAGTTTAACTTGGTCCTGCCAAAGGTGAGTGTTCCTGCATGGTTGTTCATTCCTGCTTTGTGAGTTTCTGAGGCTACAGGGTGAACTGGAGAGGAAACTGAAATGAACAAAAGCCAAACAAGGGGGAAAAAATAAAAGCTTTACCCTGAGTCATTTCCTCAATCTTGTTAGCTTAGCCTGAGGATGGGGGTGGGGAGTGAGGACATCTGTAGATGTTCCTTTGCAGATGGGTGTGCGTGCACAGGGAAGATGAGGCTGCCTCTTTCCGTGGCTGGTTAAAAACAAGGTTTTGCTGGCTGAAAAGGAGGCTGTCTGCGCTGTGCGTGCCTGCCTTCTCCGTGAAGCCTTCGCTAACTCTTTGTGCCTGTGCAGCCAGCAGGGAGATCTTTGACAAAGATAGTGCTGTGGCTTCACGTGACAGCTGGGTGAAGATGGCAGCTCTCTGCTACTAAAATGCTGAGGTCTTGCTTTTCTTTGGTCTTTTTTGCTCTGTCTTCCAGCCGTGTGGTTGATTCTTCCTCTTAGGTCAAACTGACAGTTGTATAATCACAAAGTAAGGCAGTGTAGCTGTCTTGTCCAGAACAAAATGTTCTGTCTTCTGAGTTAGCCTTGTGCCATGTTTAATAATTTGAGGAGACCTGGTTTGTAATTAGTATGTGTCAGACCAGTGCAAGGGAGGGCACGCGTGGTACGTGGAACAGGGGGGAGAAAACAAAACACTTTTTTTTAAGCAATGCTAAGCTGCTGATTTTGCACAGACCATGTTGTAGATCTGTCTTTGACTGGTTCAACAGCATTCATGCTTATGCAGCTCTGCAGTGAAAAGGAAGTGTCATCAGGAGAGTGAAGATTTACATTGCTTCTGTTTTCTTCATGTTGTCCCATTCTCAGACAAATGGTAGGTTAGTGCAGCCTGAAATGTTAATTCTGAATGGAATGTGCTTATTAATTTCAAGATTTCTATCACCATCCCAACACTGGCGTTTGAGAGCCTATAATAAACAACAAGTCTATACTACTTATCCCTCTCAGCGTTGCCCTTGCTTCCTTGTAGAAGCTTGTTCTTGGCTCCCCAGTTTTAGCATAGGTTGGGTTCACATCCCCTTGCATCACTAACATGATAGGAAATCTCATGGCTCCTTCGATTGACAGCAGAACTGATACGGAACAAACAGATGCTGTTCATAATCCTGTCTCGCATTTGTGATCTTATGCTGATTGGATGGAGATCCTTGCTTAAATAGTGCTTTTAAGCATTTAAAAAACACAACAAACAAACAAAAATCCATAAAACAACCTTGTGTATCTGTAGTACCCTACAAAAGGTGAGATACATTTAGTCTCTGTAGCGAAGCAGCTGCTTCCCTTCCTGATCTTATCCTGAAACTGTCATCTTTTTTTTAGATTAGACACCGCCGTAGTACCTGCACAATAGGTGTTTATTTCTGACAGGGAGTTCTGTGGGACTGCTAGTTTGGGTGAGACACCTTGGTCATGCTGTCCAGCTTCCACCTCTTGCTCCCAGTGTAACTAGTTACCCTGGCAACTCCGTGTTTGAGTGTCACTGTTGTTACTGGATCTGCCAGGATGGTTTTTAGATAGCAGTGAGACGTGGTGTAGGGGCCTATCTGATGGAGCACATAGTTTTGCAAAAAAAAAAAAAAAAAAAAAAACCTTGACTTATTCATTCTGAATGGCTTACACAGTCTCAGTGTAATAATGGCAAGGTTACAGTTTTTCAGAAATGTTAATTTATGTAAATACTACCGAATCTGATCTTGGTTTTCAGATGAGCAGGTACAGTGTGACTGGCTGAGTTGCAGGGATGGCATGTTAAAGGCAGGGGTAATGATATCTTTATTTTCAGACACACTGAAAAACTGTCAAGTTTTTTCACTGAGTCAAAGCCTAGTGGTTTGTCATTTATGGAAAGTGTAAACCAGGAAGTTAGAAGTAAGGGGGAAAAAAAATACTTTGTGTTTAACTCTTGTTCAAGTTTTACTTTCTTCTCTTGTGATGTATGAGGATAGAACACTTTAATAAATTGTATGTTGTGTTTGTACTATAATTCTATGAATAAACATGTAACTTTGTAGGCTGCCAGCCAAACTGCATTGTCAGGTTGCAGCTGCTCCCTCCCTTATCTCACAGACCTGCATTGTTTTATGAGTAACCAGTAAATCACGTTATTTTTTGTGTGCAAAATGATAGTGATAAAGTCGGTTGTTGAAGGGAAGTACTTAGTGTGGAGGAGGACTGAAAAACAGTCTGTATGTGTTGAAATTGTGGGTTAGCACCTGCAAGGAAGTAAACAATTATTTGCACAGTGAAGCATAAAAAGTAGCTTACATAAAACATTACAAGCTTGAAAACCTTTTTTTTTTTTTTAAAGGGTCTTTGCTTTAGACCATGGATTTGCAATGAAATCCTGACTTTCATTATATACTAAGAGGTTTTAATGTGATTTGCAAAATCTTAACTAATGTATTATGCTTTATTTGTTTTCTCTAGCTAGAAATATTGATAAGTCATAAGCCTTACATCCCACAGTTTTTCGAAGTAGTAATTTAATATGCTTTTTTTCTTATGTCTTTAATACTTCACTCAATTTCTTCTTTCCATTTCCTGTGATAGCTGAAAAAGAAAATTGGAACTGATCTCTTTTGTGCAGTGAGTAAGACTTGCAGCAGTAACCAGATCAACACACAGGGTAGCATAATGCAGACAATTTTTTGTTGTAATACAGTCAACCTTTGCAGAAGGAAAATCATTTTAGTCTTTAGGTTTTTAGATACTGTTCTGTTTTTGAAGTACTGTTCTTGTTGGATGTACTTATTCAAGAGTTCTTTCTCAGTATTGCTCATGTAAAAATCCGAGTCCACGCTCTGTTCCGTCCCCTTTCACAATCACTGTGGTGTTCTGCTGTTCGTTAGACTTCAGCAGATTTTTGGAGGATGACGCATGCTATTGGATTTCTTTCTCAAGCAACAGGAAGAATTTGCACTACCTGGACCGTAAGCAGAACTGATGAAGCTTCACTGTCAGATTTAATAGTTGTAGGTTCTGTGACTCTGGAAGTTTTTGTAGAACATCTGGTGAAGTTGCTGTAGCTGAGCGTTTTACATAAAACGTGCCACACACAGCAGGACAGCATTCTCGTGAAAAGGATTCTGTCTGTTCCCTCCTCGTGCATAATAAATTTAACTTTGGCTTTTAGAAGGTGAAAGTTTTCCTTCTGAATTCTTGCGAGCTGGTTTGTGGATGAGGTGAGCAGCGTGGCTGCACTTGTTTATTTCTAGTTTGGAGCAGAGCCTTCTGGAGTTTTCTGTAAAATCTCCTGTGTAAGAGCTGTCATGGTGTGCTGCAACCTCATGTATTTTATTTATAACCTGTGTGATTTAGAAATCATCTCTAGGAAATTTGCAGTGAGTAGCAACTTAGACAACGCACTCATGCCTTTGAGACATCTTTTAAGTGATCTGTTATTCCAGTTTTTCTGTTTTCTAAGATTCTTCCTCTCTGGTTTCTTGGTGAATTCTTCGCATAGTTTCTATTTAGGATATGGCAAATTCCTTTGGGGTGCAGAGGATGGCTCTTGCATGGAGCCATTATCAGCTGAGCACAGCAGCTGTGTCTGTACCTGTAGGTAGCGATGCTC
This sequence comes from Penelope pileata, assembly GCA_013396635.1. Lineage (NCBI taxonomy): Eukaryota > Metazoa > Chordata > Aves > Galliformes > Cracidae > Penelope > Penelope pileata. Next base: position 38,543 of record WBMW01004086.1, on the reverse strand, counting down.
CTGTTCTGCTATATTTCTGGTTTGCAGTTAAGAAAAAAAAAGTTTTGCAGTTTTTCTGCTTACATTCTGATAATTGCATATACTTCTAATGGGATGTATTTTCTGATGCAGTTGGTGTCTACTTCTTTCCTTTTTCTTTCTTCATATCTTTCTCCAGCCCACTTAATAGCAGTCTGCTTAACCAAAAGAATCTAATATTCGCTTACAAGGAAGGCTGAACCCCTTAAAAAGGGGAAGACATTCAGAAGATGCAACTTGAGAACGCTCTGTTTACTTTTACTAACTTGCCAGTGAATGTATTTGCTGTAAAATACTGACTTCGTCTAAAATTCTAGAACTAGTGGGATAAAGTATCTTGTGTTTGCAGTAGCTTCCTTTTGAAATGCGTGCTGATTTGAAATATATGAGGGAAACCCCTCCCTTCAGAGGGATTGTTTTGTATTTTGATACTACTGACTGTTTAAACCACTGTGACTTATTAGGCTAACCAGAATTGTCTTAAGGCATTGCTACTGCCTTCATAAAATGTAAAGAAACGTCCATGTGTAGCTATGGTGCATTTATGAAGCATTGCTTAACCTCTCTACGTGTAGTTGTGGCACCTTGAAAGCCTGTGGGTTTTTCTACTCTTTTTTTCTTTGAAGTTTCCTGCACTTCTGATCTGTTCAGGTCCATTCCTGTGAAAATGATACAGTTCTGGGATGTTTTGTTTAGCATTCAGTTTCTTCTGTTAGTGTCTTTGAGTAGCTAGGAGCCTTTCAGCTTTGTTCTTGCCAATGAGCTTTGAGGGGCTCCTGAATGCTTTCTACTCTGACTGCTGTTGCTCTGTTAGCTCCGGACAGCAAATGCTGTTCTGCTGCGTTTTGGAACAGCTTAGTTTCATGCTCCAGTTGGCATCCAAAGAACTCAGAAGCTACCAAAATCAACTTTTTCAATGAGAGTGAGTCCTCAAATAAGCATTGCTTTGGTTTTCATGATAAACTGTAAAAAAACAAAGCACAAAAGGGTTAACTAGGTAGTACAACCAGCTTGGAAGGAGAGGGAAAAACAAGCTAAAAGGTGTGAGGAGGTTGTTAGAATCCAGGGTGAGGATGCTGTTTTATAAATGAGACTGGAGAGTGACTACTGGGAGGGAAAAGCAGGCAGTGTAACCCACCGCCAGCAGACTTTGTTTCATTTGCACTGGCATCTTTTTCATCTTCATGGAGTTTTACAGTAAACCAGATTTTGGTTAGTAAGAAAGAATCAGTTGGAGAGGGGATGTAGAAAAAATGTTGCTTCCTAATGATGATGAGTAGTGAGTAAAACTTTACACTTTCAGTTTAGCATCTAATATTTTAAGTAGTAATTGCAGCTGTACCTGTTGGCAAAATCTTGGTGAGAAGACAGCATTTTATTTAGTGCGGAGATGAAAAATGGGAAAGAAACTGATTTAAGATTTTAAAACATTTTACCCTCCTGGCAGTAAGCTAACAAATCCAACAGTTTAAGCTTTGTAATTTTTAAGCATTTTTTGTAATTTCTTGTTTTAAGTATTGTCACATTTTTATTTCATTAATGCATCTGCATTGGTTCTTATTTCTTGCTTTTTGCTTTATAGTCTGCCATATCAAACTTCAAAGGGGATAGAGTGAGGTTGGTAAGAAAGTCAGTCCCATGGTGGTGGTAAGCAGTAGAGTATGACTGACGACGAGCCTTTGTCACCTTCAGGCAGTTTGCTGTAATAAGTTTCTTTTACATCCTACAGCTTTTTTTTGCTTTTGCAAATGAAGAAAAGTTTCCTGAAAACGGATGGATGGTGTACAACCCAATGTCCGAATACAGGAGACAAGTGAGTTATTAAAGTTGCAGTTGCCTGGTGCTTTCATATCTGAAGACTTGCATAGAGCAATCATTTTTTTGTAGATTTCACTTACCAACTATTATGGGGCAGGAGGAGCAGAGAATTGGAGAAGGTAGAAATGCAAGGTAAAGTAAGGTAAAGAAACAAAACACTGGAAGAGTTATGATTAAAAAGAAAAGTAGAATCTCTCAGGAAGGTAGTGTTTGCTCTTTGAAAGAAGTTATTAACACCACTTACAATGTGCCACTGTTAAGTAGGTAGGGGGAGGGGACAAATGTGACAAATATGCAGATAAACTGTCCTAAATACAGAGTTGGTTTGATCTGATTCTTCCAGAAGTACAATAATAAAAAGCTTCACAGAAACAGCATTGCTTTACAGAACTTACTTATACGTCTATCAGTATTCTGCTTTGCTCTTTAGATACTTGTGGAAAAATCTTAATGAAGGAGGATGACGCTGAATTTCTTTAACTTGTTTCATTGTCTATTAGGCTACTTATTATTGCTTTAAATACTGCAATAAGAGGGCTTTTTTCACTCCACAATTTTTAGTGGGATAGGGTATATCCAGACTTCACGTGAGCTGTTTGGTTCAAGGTAGAGGCCCAAAACCCCAAAAAACACCTGCACAAACTCCATTGCACGTGTGTGTGAGGAGAACTCATCAGTCCTTCTCAATCTCCTGACTGCTGCTCTGAGAACTTCACTGAGCAGACTGCAAGTAAAAGTTGTGCTTCTTAGTGGGATGACTGCCTTGAATCTGATTTTTGTTTTTTCTAAATTGAAGGTAATGTCAGACTACAGGGAAGAAGGGTTGAGATCAGACTTCCTCCCCTTCTCTTTTCAGGGCTGTCATCTCTTTTCAGCAGGCAAAATGGAAAGGCAGTGCTCTGAGGGAGAAGAGAAAGCAATTTTCTTTCCCCAGGCCCACAGCTAAAGAAATAACTCCTAGTTTAAACATTATTTGAACTTGTGAGAGCAGAACTGCATGCATAAGAATATACATGACAGCTATGGAGTTGTTCAAGACCAAGTCCATCCGCAGTGGGCTGTTCTGTGTGGTCTTGTAGTCTTTGTCCTTCTACTGTTTTGAAACAGTGCTGTTTGAGTTACACTGGGAGCTTGTTGCCACCATGTGGCCATAATAACATCATATAAAATTGGAGAACAGAATCATTAGTTGCACAGGCAAAAGTATGTTGAAAAACTTTGTTGCCTTTTAGGGACTACCTAATGAACGGTGGCGAGTAACTTTTATTAATGAACATTATGGACTGTGTGACACGTATCCATCGCTCTTAGTAGTGCCATATAATGCAACAGATGATGACTTGAAGAAAGTTGCCGCCTTCCGGTCCCGAAATAGAATCCCGGTGAGTATTTCGTGATGGAAGTTGTCGCATAGCATAGTGAGTTCAAGCGTGCATCCAAACAACGTTTTGCTGAACATGACACAGAGGATGCTTTTTTTGGAAATAGTTACGGCAAAATAGTTCCAATTGGCTGGTGGTTTTTTTTTTCTGCTTGAAACTAGTGTGTTGGCCAAGCCTCATTTCTGTTATCTCCCACAACAATCATACATTCCAACTTTGTTGATTTTAACTTGACTTTTCCAGTAACAACTGCCAGCATTGCAGATTCCCTTTTCTTAATGAAGTATGAGCCTAGGATTGCCATCTGTGCGAGTTTGGCTACTTGCTGGATTCACATTAGAAGTGATAGCACTGTCACACGTGTAAGCAAACTGCGTGCCATTTAAACACGGTTCCAATGGTCAGCCCTAAAACAAAACCTTGTGCATAGTCTCTAAAGTGAATCATTGGGCTTCTTAGTCCTACACAATTTGAAATTGGGTGTGGAATTTGAGACCCTCTATGGGTATGTTTCTGTAATTAAAATTGTTTGAGGTAAGATAATTTTTTATATCTCTTCTCAGCACTGTAGAAAATATCATTTTCTAGTACAGTACAATTTCTTTTATCTAATGTTTCAGTTTGGCAAACCATGCAAGAGGTGTTAAATTCTCAGCCAGTATCAGGAAGCTGCCTTGAATCTCAGTTAATGTCAAGCAGATACAAAACAAAAAGTAGTAAATAGTGGATTGTAATCACTGACAAACTAGGATTATAAATATACATTTACTGTATACATACACGTATATGTATAATATATATTATACATATATGCAGATTATATGTTAAACTACACTTACATATATATATATATATAGTGTGTGTGTGTGTGCATAGTTCTTATAATCTAGCTGTATCCTTTTTGTTATCTCAAAATGTATGTCAGAGCTTTTATACAGCCTGTATAGCTGGAGTGATTTCCTCGGTAACAATAACTTTACTCTTCTCAGGAAATAACCAGTCATGTTAATTCTTACACAGATTTTGTTTCTAGACATACAACCAAGGCTTGTATTTCACAAGTAAATATTCTTGGGATTTTTTTTCTTTTGACTTCTGATGCCCTTTCACCCTCTTAACTTTGTCAGATTGGCTGAGAATATTCTTTCTTAATAGTTTATGAAGATAAACTTTTGCCCGCTTCTTAGCATGTCAATCTTCAAATTCTTGCATGGCAAGAAGTCTGCTACTGGGGTAGCTCTAGCCCAGCAGAACAGTAAAGTCAGCAGGCACTGTGCCCTTCTATTTGGCAAGAGGGCTGAGGAACAAAAAATGCACCTCAAGGAGAATGGAAAACATTCAGGCTACTGCAGAAAGGTTTCAAAGTGTGCAACTTAAAATGTGTAGGAAAAAAAATAAAATGCATTCGATTTTCTAAGCACGTATAACTTCCGTAAGAGTTAAATATGTAAGAGAATGAATTATTTTAGGGTTTATTAAGTTCTATGAAACTAGGAAGAACTTGAGATTTCTGGGTACTAAATGTTGAAGAAATGTGGAGTTAATTTTCATATTAACTATTTTAAAGAATGTAACTTAAAGTTATGGCTTTTAGTGAAAGGTACTTCTTCTGATGTGTTTTTTTGAATGGGACTAGGTTCTGTCATGGATCCATCCAGAGAATCAAGCTGTTATTATGCGCTGCAGTCAACCCCTGGTTGGAATGAGTGGGAAGCGGAATAAAGACGATGAAAGATACCTTGATGTCATCAGGGAGGCCAATGGACAAATATCAAAACTGACCATCTATGATGCTAGGCCCAATGTCAATGCAGTTGCAAACAAGGTAAGCAGATGTGTAGTAGTCTTACTTGTAAAGGAGGGTACGGTGGAGACTTAGTTCAGGATTGAAAAGATTTCTTGAAACAAAAAAAATCTAACTGTAGCCAGTTACAAATACACATATTTACCTGGTCAAATAAGAAGTTACTTAGCCATTCAAATAATAAGACTTAGTGCTGTGGAAGAAGGTCATGAGTAGAGTTTTAGGACTATATGTGGATTTCAAGACACTATACCCTGTTTGTTATCAGTCAAGCACAGCTTTGTTATCATCTCAGTGAATTCTGTCCTGAAAAAGCTGTGTATAAAGCCAAGTTCATTGATAGGCATCCTTTGGTTCTTAACCATTAAATGAACCACTTCAGACCTATCCAGGCATGCAGCAAATAAGAGAAAATGACAGTTAACATTTGGATTTATGCCCTGAAGAGTATAGGCAAGATCTTGGATACCTGGGTTATTCCCTAGGTATCTGTTGTTATAACTGCAGTAACAATAAGTATTTCCATCTGACAAAGTGACAGTGTCTGTTCAAATCCGTAGACAAAGCCGAAATGGGATCAGAAGAAAAGATGTCCCCATGACTTGATTTCCACCCCCCACTTTCCTGTCCTCCCCCATCACAGTGAGGTCTGGATTGTTCAGGCATGATCAGATCATGCCGGTCACAGAGTGCCAGGGTTACATTTGCCATAAAGCACTGCAGGCATAATTGTGCTCCGTGTTTATATGGAAACCCTAATGAAGGTGCAGAGGTGAAGGACATGAGTTTAATACTTTTTCTCATTCTTCATGTGAAAATTTACCAGCTTCTCTCTCAGATACTATGATAGTCTGTTACCCACTGGGCTTCAGATGCAGGTGAAGAGAACAAGCTCTTTGATACTTACTAGCGCAGTTAAGTCTGTGCAGCAAAGAGCATGAGAGAGATGAGCTCAGGAGGGTTTGAGATCTTAGTGAAATGATGAGTGATCTAGTAGAGAAGGAATTCTAGCTTCTAAATAGGTTGGTTTTTTTTTTAGCACAAAATGAATGCTAATTTAGTGGAATGAGCCTTCTTCAATGTTTATGCTGAAAATAATAGGAAATGAAACTTGCTTGCCTCGAGGAGTTTTTGTATGCAACAAAAGTTAAGTTGCTTCACAAGTAAAGAAGGACAATAATGTTAGGTTTTTCCTCTCTGTAGCTTAAACACATGTCAATATACCTTCACAGCCCTCTTCTCTGTAATAGAGAACCCAGTTTATTAAGCAAGTGATAAGACTTGTTTTGCCTCTGAAAGAACGTGTAATATACTCTCTCTGAGGGAATGTTTAGCCAGGCTTTAAACTGATGGATAGTATTTTGAGGGGATATCAATTGCTCGTGTTTTACTCTACAAATTGCATTATCCTCTGCACAGTGAATTTTTATGGGTGAACAAAACATCACCTTTTGGTTATAGCTGTGTAATCCTGTTTGACTTGTGGAAGGAATGGCCGTTCTTGCAATTAACTTATTTTTTTCCCCAGCTCTTAGAGAAACTCTAGTGTTTAGTTTAGTTGTTTCAAAGATGTATTATGGCCAAGCTTTCTACATGTATGCTTCTTATTGAAGGTTAGTGCACAGTTTTCAGCTATTTAAAATGGCTTATGTGTTTCGCCCATGTGTTTTAATTCCTAATATATCTGAGTATGAAACATTATATATTAGCAGCAAAACCTGTAGGGTGCATTTCTGGATCTGAGAGGCCATGACTTACAGAGTGCAAGGCGGTGCTGATCAGGGCTGGGAAAAAACATTTTCTTGAGCAGTTGTTGAAGATTAGTATAAGCAAAATCTTGGCCTGCAGTACTTGACCAATGAAAGTACTGAGAACACTGAAGTGCACAACTCCAAACAGTCAGGAGGAGTTGTTGCAGCCAGAATGCCAAAATTGCAATCATTCCTTGCAGTGCTTCAAAGGAAAGAGAAAAATAGTCATTGCTTCCTTTAGCTGAGAGCGTGGTAGCTGTGAGAATATCCACACATCAACAGAAGGAGGTAGAGAGCATAAAGTAGAGGTATGGTGCTGCTGAAATATAGGTGGTACTCATGGGAAAAGTCTACCCTGTACTTTGGGTTGTTGTCTGATGTGTAATTGGCGGCTGCAATGGCTTATAAACACAGTCATTATTTACCACGATTAATGGCATGGCATGTTTCTCCTGTCTGTAGGAAGTGCTTTGATTTTGCAGCTATCTTCAGAAGACCTCATAAGGGGTATTGTCTTAAAATGTGTGGTTTTTCTTTTTCCTTTGCCACCAGGCACATCCTCTGCTGTGGTGGTGATGAAATGGTTTGAGAGAGCAGCAGCAGACTTTCGTTTTTATGCGGCTCTTTAGTTTCTTAATGATCTAACATTTAGTCTTCAGCAATAAAAAAAACGATTGTAGGAAAGTTACTTGCAAGTAAACTTCAATATTTATACTAGTTTACTACTTAGAGGCTGATGCTAAGGTGCTTAATTCTTAAATTTAGCTTATACTTAACTAAACTGTAAAATTTCACTGTCCTTGGCCAAACATTTTACTGTTTTTATTTTATAAATATCGGTTCAATTTTAGTATTAACTAGGCAATTTAAGTGCATGAGAATGTTTAGGGTTTTTTTTTGATTTTTTTTGGTTTTTTTTTGAACAGCAAATATGCACGGTAAACGTGAGATTTGCTCTGGTTTAAATTAATGATAGAAGTCTACAGAGGTGGACAAATCCTTTTGATTGAATTTGTCTAATTAGTGTGGAAACAAAGAAATGAGCAATTTTATTCCCAGAAAGTGCTGATCTGGTATGTTACAAGCAACTGCTGTTCTGTGTGATGTACTCCACATTTTAATTTGACCTTTACAATCTGTCTGAGAAGTAGGTTGATTTATGTTGTATTCAGAATCCTAACTTTGCTTAATCTCTGGGAAAAGTGAGCAGAAATGAAGAAAAACTATTGACAATGTAATGTCAGTCGAGGAAAAACTGTTTCCTTACTGCTTTTTAGATTCACAGTGGTAAAGTACAGATGCCTTTCATTCCAAAAGCACTCTGAGTCCTGACTGACGTGATGTGAGCTCAGTGCTAGATCAGTCCCATTTGAAGGCTTCCAGAGGTTTTGAATAGAACTAGGCTAGCTGGATCATCTTGAATGTATTTCTGGTCATCTGCTATACTTATAAGATAATATTTAATAATAATAATTAATAATTAATAATAATTAATCTACTATATTTTGTACTTTTGGTTGAATGAAAGCTGCCAAGTATTTGTTTTCTGCAGCATTTGCTCCTCCAACACTTTCAGCTGAGACTGACATTTTAACGAGCAAACAACAAAGTGAAATTATACTTTATTTTCTAGTTAGGCAACGTAAATTATCAGTCCGTTCTCCCTCTGCTGAAATGCTACAGCAACAGCGTACATGTGACTAAAGTCAATTTTACAACTCTTGTTTGTAGGCAACTGGGGGAGGATATGAAAGTGAAGACGCATATCCCAATGCGGAACTTTTCTTCTTGGACATCCATAATATCCATGTCATGCGGGAATCTTTGAAGAAGTTGAAGGACATTGTTTATCCGAATGTGGAAGAATTGCACTGGTTGTCAAGTCTGGAATCGACCCATTGGTTGGAACACATAAAGGTAATTTTTAGCTGTTTAGTTGAAATAATGTTTGTCCAAATTTGACGTATCAGTCTTGCATTTAGTTAAACTTTGAGATAGTTGTGATACAGAGCGTATACTACTTGAGTTACAAAACCCAGCATTAGTGAATGTTGGCTCCTAATATGCACCCAAAAAAATGCAAAAAGCCACATAAGATATGAGATATTATAATTCAGCAGTAGTAAGAGAAGCTTAACATTTATGGTTGGACTTCATGATCTCAACCCAATTGATTCTATGATTCCACTTTAGTTGTCAATATGTATATGACTTTATTTAGTCAAATATGTTTTTGTAAATGAACTATGTAAATTTTAAAAGTTTGTAGTTTCTTTTAGCATAAATAAAATCCTTATTTACTGGTTGAACTTTGAACCTTTTGCATCAAGTACAGCTGTGTGAAAGTATTAAAGTGTTACATAATGAATCCTACTTACAATTTTCATTTTAAGTTAATATTTGGAAAATAAGCCTATTAGAAAGGTAGAAGTGCCTTTTTCTAACAACTGAGATACTTAAGTAATTCCTTTCAAAGTAAAGAGCCAAATAAAATAGAATTTTTAGAAAATAATTCCAATGGTAAATCCTCTCTTTTAAAAAAGAAGCTTATGTTCTTCAGTTTATCAAGGTTACTGCTTTCTGTCCCATTTTTTAAGAATTTCCTGTGAGATGAATTAGATCTTACTAAGGCATTAGGGAACCAATCTGTTCCTCTATTTTTATACAATAAATTTACTTGATCTCCTAGAAGATTCTTTTCCAATTAATTACACCAGGCTCTGCAGGTCTTTTAATGGAAACAGTATCAATTTAGATACTCTGTAGATACAAAGAAATCAATTTATTTCTGCCAGGATGATAACGCTAATCTCCTTTATTGTTTGGTGTCTGTTCCTCTTTGTTAGCTTGTCTTGACAGGAGCTATTCAAGTGGCAGACAAAGTATCCTCAGGAAGGAGCTCTGTGCTGGTTCACTGCAGCGATGGCTGGGACCGAACAGCACAGCTGACGTCGCTGGCTATGTTGATGCTAGACAGCTACTACAGAACAATTGAAGGTTTTGAAGTTCTGGTGCAAAAAGAGTGGATAAGCTTTGGACACAAATTTGCATCGGTAAGAAATGGAAGATAATTGCAAGGACCATGCAACATTAGCATTACAATATGTAATGCTATGTTAAAGTTACGTTTATGTTAATGTTAAATGTTACGCATGTTAAAGTATTCACTGTGACAAGGTCAGGTAACTCTTACTTTTTGGGGATTCTGACTTGAAAATATTTCTAGGTAAAACTGAGCAGAGCTTTTTGTTTTGGACCTGTTTGGTTTTAATTATTCAAGTCTTGTGCAGCTTCTTAACAATGCAGAATTGCTAGTGTTACTGTGTCAAATGAGCAAAGAAAGTGAGAACAGAGAAAAATGGAAGAGGCTCCCTAGGACAGTGATCACAGCCCCAACCCTACGGGAGTTCAAGTGTTTGAACAGTCCTCTCAGACATAGAGTTTGGATTTTGGGTGATGCTGTGTGGGGCCAGGAGTTAGACTCAGTGTTCCTCGTGGGTCCCTTCCAACTTGAGATATTACATGATTGTATGGTGGCCTCCCAAACGTTTCAGGGAGAAAAAAATCATGGTTGGAATATGAGGTTTTTTTTTTTTTTTTTTTTATTTCCCTCATCCCTGCTTCCAAATGTGGACTATTGTAACTGTCATGGCAGGCAGATGAACAAGTCTGAGCAATGCATTGAGTGGTGTTTTGAACATTTCATCTCAAATGTTCTAGAACTTGTCATGATGGATTTCAAGTCTGTCACTGGTAATGTTGACCTTAGTTCTGTTCCATCTTCTTCTAGGTACTTAAATGGTTAAGGGGAAATTGTAGCCATGAATATTCTGCCCATGTGTAGTGCAAAGTGCAGGGCATTTGTGTGTTAGGAAACTCTTTTCAGACACTTAGTGGAACTTCTCAAATTTGGCAGCTAACCACATCAGCAGGAAATCTATATAAGAGACTTGGGGAAGCAGAATGGCTGTCAGGAGGAGTGTGCTGTGATAGGGAGACATGAAGCATGAGTTGGTAGTTTTAAAATAGAGTTACTTCTTGGTGCTGAACCTTGGAATTCCAAGTAAGAAGTTTCCACGCCTTCAGTAGAAGTTGTTTGCACAGACAGTTTTGTCCCTAGTGGGATATTCTTAAGGTATTACTTAGTATTGCTAAAATGAGAAAAATAGGCAATCTGGAAAATCACGAAATGGAAAACTATACCTCTGGGTGTATTCCATGCCCATTTTACATTTGCAGGATTGTCTCAGTCATTTGGAAATTCATGTGTTGCCATTGAGCATGAATCACAACATTTAAGCATGCTTGTAGGTTGCAGCAGTCTTTGATGTGACGTTCTAAAGGTGCTTTGAGGCTTGGATTTGTGGTTTGATTGCTGTGAATACCAGCTATAGTCCAGTTTTCTGCCTACCTACCTGTCATCTTCTAGCAGTGATGTTATGTAATCCTTTGAAGTATTCTGCATTGGTATAGCCACAGGAAAACACGGGCCTGCCTTTTTATTCCAGTTGCATTTTATTTTGTAGTTTGAAAAACATTAGTGCACATAAAATTAGCTTGTATCGTTAGGAGACTTTAGCTTAACGCATATTGTTATGATTTAACACTAAGCTTAAAAAAAAAGTGCTCATCACTATAAATAAACTTGAATTATCTAGGATTCTTTATTAATCCGTTAATTTTAGTTTGAGTAATAAGAGCAGTCTTTTTCTTTCAATAGCTATTTTGCTTCTACTAGTGAAGTAGGACTTCTCGATCCCTTCCGGGTGTCTAGCTCAGTCGGCTGGGTCATCTCCAACAAACTGGCAACAATAAGGATAGCTTGACTCTGCTTAAATTACTGCTTTATTTTCTCAGCTTGCTCACTGAAGAAGTTCTGTTGCAGTTTTCTTGTGGAAAAAGAATCCCCTACCCCAGCTTTGCAGTAGGTTCACTATACGCTGAAATATCCAGGCGGCAACATAGCTTGCTAAGTGGAGTGTCATTGTTCTAATAATGAATTCTATTACAAGAAGTGAGACATGGAAATGATTACAAATGGGAAGGTACTGAGGCCTATACTGATCCTTAACAAGATCCTAAAACTGCTAACTGAAGTGACTTTCCTTACTGAACACGTGTAAGACTGCTAATAGATACCCCTTAATTTAAGCTGTGAAGACTGGAGAGCTAGCAGGCTCATTTGTTTGTTTTGCCTATCATGCTACTCTGGTAATTTACTACTGTTGTCTAAATTTAGCCACAATCCCTAATTTCCCTCAATTTCCTGCCATTCAGTTCCATTATTTTAAGTTATCTTGCAAGTCATTGTGTGTTACAGAGAAGTGCAATGGCTTCATCATTTTTCATGCCCTTGGGACATTAAGCCTGCTATCGTAAGGCAAATTGACAACACCTTAGTTCAACATACGTGCTCTTCCTTGGTCTCCTCCAGGCAAGCATGTTCCAGTAGAATTGCAGGAGTTAACAGAATCTGTTTTCCTTGAATCTGTCTGCCTTCAGCTATCAAAAGTGAAAAGGAAGGAAATAGCTTTTACTAAACTTACTTTTTTGTCTGTGAGGAGAATTCCTTTGTTACTTGGACTCTCAGAATAAGGTGGCTCACCCCAATTTGTAAGATGTACACCAGTTTTCTGTTGAGATCAAGTATGTTTCTTTGACCTCAGGATGTCTCTTCAGGTTCAAGTGTGGAGGTGGGGAGAGAGGAGAATCTGTGCAGATGAACCTGTATCACAGAACTTTCTCTAGCGGCTTAAATTACAAAAAAAAATAAAAAAAAATAAAAAAAAAATCAAAGTATATGGCTTGGCTTTTGACAAATACGTTATGGAAAAATAGTTCAAAATATCTTATTTGCAATGTAGTGGATGCTGAAAAAATTCTGTTTTTCCAACCTGGTCTAGTGAGAGGTGTCCTTGCCCATGGCGGGGGGTTGGAACAAGATGATCTCTAAGGTCCCTTCCAACCTGAACCATTCTATGATTCTATGATGAAGTAGCACTTTGTTTTTTAACAGGACACCTTTGGAATAACATTGTAGTCATTCTGTCTACCTGAGTATCTCCTCCATCGTACAATAACTGATTTTGAAATCATAAGAACAGGTTCCTCTATTACAGAAGTGGTTATATTCCATTGCAAAACAAGAAGCAAAGTCTGTCAGCCATAAAATGAGCGGATTTGGTTAACAAGAGGCACCATTGCTTCATTTCAGAGAATAGGGCACGGTGACAAAAACCACGCTGATGCAGACAGGTCGCCCATCTTTCTCCAGTTCATTGATTGTGTGTGGCAGATGTCCAAACAGGTATGTGGCATCATTCTTCAGATGGTAAGGCTGTTAAGAGATCACTGAATTCAAAACCTAGATTTTAATCAAACAAAAAAGTATTTCAAGAGGACAGCATGCCTCTCTGCTCTGACACTGTAGTCAAAAACAGTGTATTTACCTCTAAGCCAGGCCATCTCTCTTCCCTATTTCTAAAAGCAGTATGCAAGCTATTTCTGTGCTGGTTAATATCGAGCACTGGTCATGCGTGCAGGGACTGGAGACTGCAACCAACCGCCTTAGGAGGGTCTGTTTGCTTCATTTAACGATCTTTGTGAAGCTGTTCCTTGGAATACCTGGACAGTGTTGTTTGATCAAAGCTTGAAAAGGAAGCCTGGGAGGTGTTGATTGTTGTGATTTAAACATATTTTCATTAAGTAATGAAATGAAGCAGCCGAGTTGCTCTGTTTAGGACCAGGAATTAGGAGCTAAACTCTTTTCATGTATGATGCTGCACCATAAACAGTGCAGTATGGATGCTTTAATCTGTCTCTCTAGTACAAATGTAACAGTAACCGTTCAGTATTATTTTCTTCTTAGAAAATAAAGGCAATTACAACATTTTTACAACTCTTATTCTGCTGTGTAGTATATGAAAGTATTATCTTAAATTATCTTAAAATGTGTTCAGACTTCTGAATGCCTTCTTTAGTCTTTTAGCTAGGACATCTCTCTGCTTTTGCAATACAAAGAACAAATTGGTCTTTTCTGTTCTTAGTTTCCTACAGCCTTCGAATTCAATGAGCAGTTCTTGGTTACAATCCTGGACCACCTGTACAGCTGCCGCTTTGGTACTTTCTTGTACAACAGTGAGTCTGTTAGAGAAAAAGAGGTCAGTCAAACCACTGATTGTTTAACTGTAAAGCTGTATTGGCTCTAGGTGATTTAAAAAAAATTGTGTTTATTACATTTCTTGTACGATAGCATTCTTGAACTGGTTTTATTCTCATTGTGGAATGGTTGGGTGGTAAATTCCTTGGTTTTGGTAGCTTAAAGACTATGCAGTCACTGTAATACTTGTCAAAAACTGTTTTCAGATTATTTCTAATATGATAGCTTACTATGCTTCTAAGTAAATCATACGTGTATTATTGTTGGAATGTAATTACGGCTTCTGTGAAGGATTTCCTGATTCTGCACAAATGTTTACAGTTCTTATTTCAATTTCTTTTCAGAAAGTGGCTGAAAAAACATTATCATTATGGTCTTTGATAAACAGTGAAAAATCTAAATACACCAATCCTTTTTATAGCAAAGAGCTAAATCGAGCTCTCTATCCAGTAGCCAGTATGCGGCACCTTGAGCTCTGGGTCAATTACTACATCAGGTGGAACCCAAGAATTCGGCAACAAGTGAGTAAATTGTCTAAAACTTACAAAATGCTTGGAAACTTTAGAAGTACATTTTTGTGTTATAACTGATTTGTAGAATACTATCTGTAATGTGTTTTTTTAAATATTGTGTTTTTAAGCATGAGAAGTCAAAAAGATGAAAATGCTGATTTAAGTGGTGTGGTTTTCTGTTGTTTTCTTTATTACCCAACTCTTTTCAGAACATTGAGCTTCTTTCACCGCTTAGTATCAAGTCATCTTCAAATTCTGTCTCCTTTTCTTGGGAGCAGAGTTGGGAGAGCGTTTTTAATAGTAGTGGATGTTAACAGAGGGTGAATGACAAGACGTAGACATAGTGCTTACTGAACCCTGGAGACTCAGAGCACTGCCGTCACAAGCATGCTTCACTGCGTTTGCCTACTCTTTCTCCCTTTTCTGGGAAAGTGTACACAGTCTTTTACAAATTAAATGACCTATTCAGTTCTTCTTTTACAACTGCTGTCTCTACTGATGGCTTATAACAAGTTCTTTTTGTTTTGTTTTGTTTTGTTTTGCTAAAACTTTGACCCAGCGTCTACGCTGTGTAAGCACTGGAAAAAAGCTGCTAATGACACAAGTGAATCAGACTGGAGATCCAGGAACACTTTTATCAAATTGCACACAAGTTAGTTTGGCACTTTTGATATATATGAATGCTCAGTTTTTCTTACAATCTTGCCTAAAAATCTAGACAATGTGGCACGTAAAGACATTGTAGAGACTTAATTGTCCTGCTCAACAAGCTGCATAGTTTTGAGTAGGAGAAGACAGAGGAGCAATTACTTTGACAGAAGCCGTGTTCACAACCCAGATTCTGGAATGAATCAGGAGTTCTCAAGCAGTGCAGTTCCTCTGCTGCAGCTCGTTGCCTGTACTGTTTACAGCACTCCTGAGACTGTAAGAACACCAGACAGTATGCTGTATTTTCTTACAAGGATGTTGCCAGTTTTATTTCAAGTTCTTGTTTTAAAGCTTCTATTGCTTGCTGTGAAGAATGAAGGCATTTTGTAAAAAGTGAATCGAAAGATTTAATTTAGCATGTGAAGGATTATAGGGCATGCAAACTAGTTGTAAATCCACTTTAAAATTGTCTTTGCCATTGTTCAGGACAGGCTTTTGGCAGTAGTTCCTCTAGAAATGCAAACCCGTGTGATGATAATCTGCGCTTCTGCTAGCGGTCCCTCACTTTCACCATGTTTAAGTACGACATGCAACCAGTTGTTTTGTTGCACAGGAAATTTATGCTTCATGTTAAGTATCTTAGTAGTGGCTATGTGGCATGAACCAGTTTTTTGAGGTGACCTTTTTAGTGCTGTTACACAGGAGCACGCTGAGGGCATCAGAGCTCCGTTTAGCGAAGAGTCTGGTCTGTCACGAGCAACATCATTAGCCCCACGTCTCTCATCCTCTTAGCAACTAGGTTCAGTCATTGATCCAACTTCCACAGTTGCTTCCACATTTGTCACCTCCCTCGCAGAGGGTGCACAGCGAGTGGTGTCTCAGTCACTGTGTTTTGAACCAGTAGGGCATCTCAGGTTGCTTCTGCAACTTTACTGTGGGACATTAATGAAACAGCAGCAACTTCTTGTCATGTAGGTACAGCTGACGTAATTTCAGGCTCTGTATCTGCTTTGGATGTTTCTAACATTTATTTTCCATTTATTTAATTATTCTATCTGTAAAAAGTAAGCTAAGCTTAAAATAGATATAGATAAGGTAATCTTGCCATGAGTAATCTGAAAGCTTGGGCAGTTCATTTTTAAACACATTCAAGTCTACTCAGAATTCACTAATAAAGTTTTGCATTTATTGTATTTGTTCATTTACACACAGTTCCAAAGTTACTATTTAAAAACTGAAGTAAATTTCATCATTAAGGATAGTTGTTTAAACTGAAGACATCTTAATCTGATCACCAGAGTTAAATATCTTCAGTCAGGCTAACCACATTCTTTTTGTTAGGGCAGACAAAACATTCAAACTCTGCAATCTAAAACCTTTTAAGTCAAGAAGAGAAAAACTGTGGACAAGACAATCACACTGATATAAACACACCATATTAGATAACAATCTTCAGGAAACTGACTGATCTTTGAGTAAGAACTATTTTGCGTGAAGCAAGATTTCTCTTTGGGTGAAAACAAGTCGCCTTATAGAAATAAATATTTCTATTTAGCTGCAACTTGGTATTACCAAGAAAAGACAAACACTGCAGTGATGTGTGTAGACGTACTTGGACTAGAGTGATAAAGGACTAACAGATCTCTTTCCAGCAGCCAAATCCCGTGGAGCAGCGTTACATGGAGCTCCTTGCGTTGCGGGACGATTACATGAGGAGACTTGAAGAACTCCAGATCACAAGCAATTCTAAGATATCCAACTCGGCCTCATCAACATCGCCGTCACAGATGGTGTCCCAAGTACAAACGCATTTTTGAAGAAAACGTTGGCTTCTTTCCATATTGTATTAGCAAGTGGTGCTTAACATAGATCTGTAGTACAAAGAGTATTTTAATGCCTTATGTTAGACTGTTCTAACACAAAGTATTTGCCTGCCTTCATTCAAGGAGGACTTCAAAGCAAACAAAACCAACTCTTCCATTATGTGCCTTTCAGAAACTGTGGACTGGGAACACGAGGAATGAACTTCTAGTTGTGGAGTGCTTTAAGAATTATTTTGGAAAGTCTGGTACAGTCGAAATGAAATTGATTTATTGCTTTCATAAGAGTGCTTTAATTTATTACGTTGTAGGTCATGTTATTCCTGTAAGGGAATTCATGCTCAGTCTTGGATGTTGTGAATAAAACACATTAACATAAATAGGAATATTCACATTGTGTAAAATTAGGCATGTGTCTATTCCTGTGAGGAATAAGACTGTGGACTTCGTGAGACAAAAATAAATTACATGGTAAGAGTTCAGAGAGGTGTTAAAATTTTCTGGTTACCTGAGAATTCCAAATTTTCTTGCTTCAGAATAAATGAAAATATGGAAGAAAATTCTCTGATATACTTCTAATTAAAAAGTTTAAATAGCCCAGTAGGTATCAAAAGAAATCTTTTTTTTTTTTTTTTTAACAAATGAAAGTTGTACTGGATTCTGTCCTATTTTGGTTAACTGTTGAGCAGTTACATATACTGTTAATACAGTATATTTATTACAAATTATCACTGTTGGCTATATTGGCTTTTTGGATTAATAGAGAACAAAATGTTTCTAAAGAAGGTTTATATCATTCAGAGCAGACCCACGGGGACATTGCTTAAACATCCAGCAGCAGCCATTGTATTACAGCTTGAGTATGTCTTATGAAAATAAATGTGCCTGTTTAGAGGAGCTTTTATACCAAAGTAGGCAAAAAAAGAAATCAGTTATGAACACTGTTGAAAACTTGTAAATTTATAGTTTACTGTTCAATGTATATTTAACTTTTAATGAATTTATTCTCAAGTATTTAAGGGAATTCATTTTATGAGATTTGCATATAGTGTGTGCACTTAGACTGAACCTTCCAGTGCATTCTAGTTTGAAGTCTTCATTTCAGAGGCTTTTTGTAAACCTGTAATTTGTTCTTTTTGGGTATTTTTTTAATAGTTGCAAGCATTTCTTATGACAGTACAGACCTTGCTACTTGATATTTAATTAGGTTTTTGCGTATTCTCAGCAGTTTAATGATATTCAGGCAATCCAGGAAATTCTGCAATTCAGAATCTGTAGAGGATTCTGATATTGTTATTTTTAAAGGAGATGTTTTTTGATGCTTGAGGCTTCTATCACTGTAAATTATTGTACATGTGGTGAACTTCGATCTGCAGGATATAATAATATTATATATAAATTAAGTTTTGTGTAAGTATACATAATATAGTTTATTAGAAATTCTGCAAATTTGTAAAGTGTAAATATTTTGCATATGAAAACTAAGTTTAAAGCTATAGTTCCAGAAAGTAAATCAAAGGTTAGAGGACATATTTGAATATTTTTAGAAGCAGAATTTTTCAAAGGAATAAGCGTACCCGCCTCTTGATCCGGTTCCGTATATACACTGAGTTGTGCTGTTTTTTCAGGGAAGCTCAGAGCATACTGTATGTGTGTTCTAAATACACGTGGTATCTGTGACTGACTTTTGTCCTCTAAATTTCATTCTCCCTTTGTTTTTCAGAATTTTTCCAAAATAACATTAAATATCATGGTCCCAAAGTCTCGGCTTGCTGAGGTGAACAAGATGCATTCGCATCAGGTGAAGGAGGATACTCCATGATACATTATGTTTTGCAAACTATGCATACTCTGGTATATTTGCCTTCTACTTGTGGTTTTTATATATACAAAAGAGCTAATTTTATTAGAATATTTAATGTTTCTGTATCTGAGTTGAATGCATTGGTGGCATCTCTGAGCAGTGTGGAGGAGTTCAGAAAATACAACTTTTTACTGTGTAAACACTACATGGCAACCTATTGTCTTTGGGAAAGCGTAATGGAATGGGAAGGATCGTTCTGCACTTAGCTCACTGTGTGTCCCATTCTCCAGCTTACTGGTTTGGGTGAATGCCATTGTGGGAAGCTCCCTAGCACAGCTATATTTGGGCTTGATTTTTTTCAAGTCAGCAAGGAAGATGCTGCTTTTTAATTGTTTTGACGTGGCAATATTAATTACACAAGCATAGGGATGTTTTTAATCCATTACTTTCTGGAAAACACCACTCTAGGGCAGCTGTGAGTGTGGGCATACAAACTGACCAGTGTTCCAGGAAGCTTTTCCAGGAACAGCTTTTTCCAGGAAGCTGTCTCCAGGAAGCTGTGCCGTGCAGTCCCCGCCTGCCAGCAGCTCCCTGACCGCGGCTACGCCGTGCTGCAGCCGTCCCGGCCCAAGCGGGGACCGGAGAGCTGCTGAGGGGTGGATACGGAAGTTAGAAGCAGCCAGATGTCAAAATCAGCAGCCATAACCGCCCCCCTCCCGCGTGACGGGCCGGCCCCACAGCTCTCTTACGGCCGTTTCAGTTTCTCTGTTCACGCTCCCGTGGGCCGGGGACGATCGCCCAGCCGGCACGGCGCGTTGCTGGACGCCTCCCGGGGCTGTGCCCCGTGTTCAGCTCCGCCACGAGCTCCGGCGGTGCCGTTTTCCCGCGTGGTTGTGCCCGGGGGCTTGGGCTCTGGCAGCCCGGTGCCCCGCTGCCCTGCGTGGCGGAAGCGCTCTGGAGCTGGGTGTCGCCNGGCGGCGGCGGCGGCAGGGGCCGGCTCGCGGCAGCCCAGCACGGAGGCGTTGGACAGGTGAGCGGGGCGCGAGGCCGGGGCTCCAGTCCGCTCCCATGTCTGCTCCCGGCCGCGGGCAGCAGCGGGGCTCCCTGCGAGCGGGCCGCGCCGCGCCTGAGTTTCCTGCTGGCGGCTGCGCGCTCCCCGGCACCGGCCAAGCCGCGGTGCGGCCCGCGCTGCTCGCGGCGCTCGGCCGAGCTCTGGGGCGCGCGGCACTCCTGCCCTGCACGGAGACCGGCGGGGCCGTTCTCCTTTCCCAGGCGTTTGCGGTGTTTCTCCGCGTGCAGCACGCCGGCTGCCAGCCGTGGGGTGCAGGTGTCCCCACCGCCCGCAGGCCCGGCCCTGGCCGTGCCCAGTGGAGCGGGGCCGCGGCGCTTAACCCTGCACGGGGAGCAGGAACGGACCAGCACTTCCACCACACGAGGGAGAGAATCGGTGTTTAGCAGTTATTGCCACGTTCCAGTCTCTGTGGTCCGTCGCTTTTCTGGTGGGAGAAACCTAGACTTCCACATCCCTCTAGCCGAGCTGGAAATCCTTGCCGGAAAGCCTTCTGCCTGTCACTGGAACACGCGCCTCCTTCCTTGCCGTTGTGCTGCCCATCTTCATTTTCATTTCTTTTCTCTCTTGTTGGACCCTGAAAAAATTACAGTGGGATATACAGGCATATCCCGTGATTTGTTTGATGGCGTGGTTCTCTCGGTGTGAGCCAATGCACGCGGCCTGAGGGGAAGCAGAAGGAGCCCACAGGTGGGTGTGCTCCCCCGCGGGGTGCTGGGCCCGGGCTGCAGCAGCCCTGTGCACTGCTCCCAGAGCTGCTCCCAGAGCTGCTCCCAGAGCTGCTCCCAGAGCTGCCCGCCCCTGCGCCTGGATGGCGCGCGTCAGGCTGGCTGTGTCCTGCGGAGATCAGCCACAGGGAAATAAATCTTTTTCTTAACTAACAAGTAAATGCTTGTTTGGAAACAAGCTTAGGCAAACTCTGAAGAGATCTACTGGAAATCAAGAGATGTGAGGGAAGGTGAAATAAATGAGCTCAGCAGAGGATTGCTGCAGATAGCTAGCTTGTAACTCTTCTGCAGAACGTGGCTGAAAGTTTCTTTGAATGAATCCAGACTCAAGGTCAGTACTAACCTGAGGTTTAGGAGTATATTCCTTTTTCAGGCATGAAGGTCATAAATGCTCTCCTTGCAAACTAGCATTTTGTGAGCTGGTACCGTGTATGGATTTGGAGGTGGATGAAAAGCTGCTAAAATTTGTCAGAAAAATTCTTAAAGCTCTTTCCTTTCAAGCTGCGTGCACCTGCCTGTCCTGGCAGGGTTAGCGTAAGGAAGGGCCTCTGGCTGCACGGCAGCTTGTCACATTGTGCTGTTGTCCCGCTCTCCTGGCACCCCAGTTGTGCATGCCCTGGGTTTGCAGTCATTCAGTGTCACCAGACGCTCCAAGACTCCAAAGTTACTTTGTGAATGAATTTAAAAAATGATTTTAAATTTTCTGTCTATATTTGACGCCTGAATAAGCTTTACATCTGCACAAGAGCCCAGCTAACCTCCCTGAAGGAACGGCAGCTCCCGGTGCGTGAGCTGAGCCCGCAGGGGCACAGGGATCCCCGGTGTTCCCAGCTGCCCGCTGGGCGCTGCCCGTCTTGGAGCAGCTCTGGTGCTCCTCGCAGCGGCTGGCGGCAAGCGAGGGGCTGCTCCTTGCTGGCAGTGCTACAGCACTTGTGAGCCACGCTGGCTGGGGCAGCTGCTCTCAGCATGCATCGTTTCGGACGTGGTGCAGGTCCGCTGCTCGGGTGCATTGCCTTTAGGGTTCTTCTCGCCGTCTGAGGCTGCAGAATTCATTGCTGTGGCATGGGAAGGCCGGTCACGGGCCCTGTTCGGAGTGTAAGGATAAAAATGTGGCTAAATAGAAGCTGCTCTTTAGAAAACAGATATTTTCTATGTCTAATATTAGTATAGAATGCAACACGACAGTAGTTCACAGTTTTAAATGCTAGCATAGAGTGATTTGATTTTAAGGAGGATTTACTAAATAATCAGGAGATAGTAATGAGGCAAGTATGAGGAGTTTCCTATTAGTGATCCAATGTATTCCATGGATGGCTGTAAGAAAAAAATGTGTAAATGTTGAAAAAAAATTACACCGGATAAGGAAACCAACAGCTTTATAAGCTCAAAGGACCATTGATCTATTGACAGCTCTACATCTCCGATAAGATCCAGTGAAATCCTTTTAGCTAATTTGTTCAATGAAATAATTGAGTTCTGCCCACAAAGAAATCTGATTTGTATAACGTTGATGTTCATTTGTGGCCCTTTTTTGTATTGCTTTACTGTGCTATGCTGTGCTCAGTATATATTTTGAATGATTGCTAAACAGTTGAAAATGTTGTGTTTTTGTAGCCCTACTGGATCGCACGTTGAATGGTGCAAACAGCTGATCGCTGCAACCATTTCTAGCCAGATTTCTGGCTCTGTCCCTTCAGAAGGTGTGTCCAGAGACTACCGGGTAAGTGCCCTGAGGAGCGCCTTGATTTGTAAAAGAGTAAGTGATCAGGAAAAGGTAAAAGAGTGAGTGATCAGGAAAGCCCTTGCTGCTTTGGTTGTCAGGTGGTACGTGCTTCAGTGGTCTCTGAGTGCTTCAGAGCTAGAAACATCTCCTTGTGCATAGGAATCTTTGGAATCTGTTCTGTGTTCCTCCATAGTTAGAGTAATGCATTGAAGTCTGCAGGAAAATTGAAAGTCAGTGTTTTAAATAAAATGCCAAGAGTGAGTTGTCTTTCCTGTACTACATTAAAAAAAAAAAAAAAAAAAAGCTAAAGAAGATTAATAATTGCAGGTTGAAATCGCCTCTGGTTTGTGTCATTTGGAGTACAAAATTGAGCTCTCCAGATTTCACAAAAATATATGCATGTCTTTATTTACTGGGCAGAGAACATGAGTGATTATCATTTTCCATGGCATTTCACCGGACAGGGAGAAACTAACGTCAAACAAAACAAAATCGCCATTTCTGTTCCTTCCCAGCACCATTTTCATCATCAATGACTGCACCATGTACCTAGTGCCTAACAGCTGTCATTGTGCTTTTTATCCCTGTTCTTTTGTGCTCATTTGCCATTTCCAGTATGCAGACAGCTAATGGAACCTATCTTAGAAACTGACAAGTTATTTTTGTCCGGTCTTAACAAACGCAGGCTGCTGCTGTCTGGGTTGCAGAATGTACTTTCTGGTTTCGTCTGAGATTTAAAAGAATTTCATGTTCATGAAAGGTGGCCACATGAAGATTTTACTTCTCTTGTTTTTAACTAGATTTTAAATTATTTACGACTAAACTCTGTGATTAAAAGTTTGCTGTCCAGAGCCAGGATATTTTAGATTCATTGAAGATGAATCCCAGGATGTTTCTGTTCATCGTCTGTTTAAGAATTCGCCTCAGAGCTTTGCCGTGTTGGCACAGTCAGCAGCTTGTCCTCATACAAACCAGGCAGTTCTTCACTACAGCAGCTGAAGTGCAAGTGCTTGCTTCAGATCAAGGCTGGAATCTTTGACAGAACGTTGCAGGACACCGTGCACTGCAGTTGTCGAAGCTGTACTTGCCCTGTAGGTCAGGGATTTCCTGTTAGTACCATCCCGGTGTGTAAGCTTGGCGTTCAGGTTATCTGGGAGTTGCATGGCATTCCTCTGGAGTAAACAGTGCTTTTTTATTCTGAGTAACTTTGTTCTCTATTCCAAACTCAGCTTGGATATTACATAAGATATTATTTCGTTATCTGCTCCTTAGAAATAAAGGAAAGAATTAAGCCTGCTGGTGTTCAGAATTTTAGTGTAAGAATTGTATTTGCCATTATTGCGTTGCTGCGATTTGCCCGTATTTGTGTATAACGTCATATATTTTTTTCCCCTCGAATTCCTTTATTTAAATTCAGGACCCCTATCTTGTGGAGAGATGTCTGTGCTTTAGGAAATGGTTTCCTTTGCACTTAGCTTCTGTGGAAGTTGAGTGGAGCTGCCAGGTGCTCGGGCATTGCCACTCACACCGCGTGGTTCGCACCCTTCCCAACAGCTGCTCCGTGCTGTCCAGGGGTTACAAACACACACAGAGTCCTGACGTTTGGGAAAGAGGTGGATGGAGTTGGTTTGTGTGTAAGTGAAGAAACTCGGATACCAGCTAGAACTGAGGAAAATACAGAAAGTTTTAAATAAAATTTACTGCCCAGATGCTAGACGTTCAGGGCTTCTAATTATTGAACAGTTCTGTTTTCTTCTGGAGTAAGGTTAGTTAATTATGCCAAACAATACTGATTGGCATATGACTTTATGTAACATTGACACTGTGCTTCGTTTTGCCCGTGATCTGGGTGGTGTATCCAGAGGTATGTAGCACCTTGTGGCACATGTTTAATGTCTGCATTCATAGCTTTTTGTTTTTGTGGTGTCTTAGAACAATGGAAGGATTTTTGTTTTCGTCATCACCACAGCTAAAATATTAGTGATCAGGTCATTGGCGTTATCAAGCATTTCAAGAATTTTATACTGATGATTCACTTTCTTTAAAACTGTAGTTTGTATTCTGTATTTTGTTTCATACAGATACAAATTCCTTGTGCAGAAGTCTTTAACTTTATTGTTGCTGTGGAGATCAAACATGAAAAGATAACACCCATTTATAACTCACAGGTCCCTCTGAGACACCTTTCCCTTTCAATGCACAGCTCCATTTCTCGAGTCTGTGTTGCCCTTGGTCACCTCGTGTTCTGCATTTAGGCTAGCTGACAGCTTACAAACCCCAGGTAGAGCCAGACAGTTTGCTGCTGGAGCTCCTCAGGCTGTTCTGCTTTCTGCTAACTTTACCAGGAGCTCGCTGACCTTTTTGGTTTGTAATGTTTCAACCAGTATGTTTGTACCAAGAGGTAAATACACAGATTTTTGTCTCTACTGGTGGCTTGCGTGTTGCTCATTCCAGAAAATCAGTTCACCAGAGTGTAATCTGGGGTGGGGGCAGGAGATGAGTCAAACAGAAGCGAAGGGGCTGCAAGGGGAACCGTCCAAACTGGAGAGCAGTGGGCGAGCTGCTGGGCGCTGAGATGGGAGCAGTGGGAGGGTTCGGTGGGCACGTGCTGTGCTGTGTGTCCTCTGCCTGGGGGGTGGTCGTGAGGGAGGGCTGCCTGCAGCTGGAGCTCACTCAAAGTGCAGCAGCTGGGAACAGACACCTTCAGAAATAAGCGGAGAAGAGCTGCAGCTATCTTTGTTTTGCCATTTGAATCCAAAGTTATGGGGGTTGCATTTCACAGTTGCTATTGCAGGCTTGTTATCTTCCACCTGGAAGGATCACCAGGCTCTTTCTTCTCTTTTCACAATACCACTGTATAAGAGAGAGATTTAGAAATACGTTTTCCAAAACCATTTGGCATTTGTTTCATCACTAAGATGAAGATGGACAGCTTGTTTTCAGAGCAAAACAATTTGGCACGTAGGAGCTACCAGATGTACATGGGGTTTTTTTGTTTTGTTTTTAAATTCACCTATAATGAATATGCTTGCAAATAGAGTTCTTTTGAAAATCTGATGAAGATATAATATCTTTAATGAATGACAGCAGTGTGTTTTGTTGGATAACATGTTATGTTTTAACTAACAGGTGTACAGGAGGCCTGATATTCGGGTAAGATTACTGTTGGCAAGTAGCAACACGGCCTCCTACCTGTTTGTCTTTTGTGCTGTGTGAGAGCTTGGTGTGTCAAGCATTCTTCTTTACTTCATTAATGGTATTTATGAACCACTCAGGCCATTTTGCTATGCAGTGCAACAGCTTCTTTGCCGTAGAAATGCTTTCTATACATCACTGTGTTTTCATGAGCAATAAAAGTCAACGTGTAAGAAAGCAGTGTATTTAAATTACGTTATGAATGTGCAATACTAACTTCAGTTTCGTGACATTAATTTTGACAGAACGGATGCTTGCAACTGAGGCTTACATGCTTCAGGCTGCAGAGTGCTGTGTTAGTGCCTCCCATGTGTTCTCTGTACTAGAGAATGCTGGTGGTTAAAAGCGTTGTCTAGCCTACTGAATAAGGTTGAAGTTCGTGCTTGCCTTTGTTCGTGTTTCACCTTAATTGCTTCAGTCCTGTTGTGGAATTGTAAGTTACATTTGAAGTTGGATGCTAGTGCAATGACCTGCATCCTTTTAATGACAGTTTTGAGACTGGGTCCTGCCAGTTCTTCATTAGAGACACAAAGAGAGCATGCCTTGTTTTCTCGTCCCTCGCAGTAGCATTCATAGAGTGAGAAACGATGTGGGCAGCGCTGTGACATCTGTCCAGACAAAGAGCTCTTGTGCAGTCTCACACCGAGGATGGAGTCTGAATGATGTCTTTTCTTATCTGTTGTTTACAT
This sequence comes from Penelope pileata, assembly GCA_013396635.1. Classification (NCBI taxonomy): domain Eukaryota; kingdom Metazoa; phylum Chordata; class Aves; order Galliformes; family Cracidae; genus Penelope; species Penelope pileata. The sequence continues at coordinate 12,423 of WBMW01004086.1, read as the reverse complement.
ATTTGAAAATGATGTGTTTAGTCCACATCCACAAGTTGTTGGTGGTTTTTTTTTTTTAATAGAAGGCTCTTGAAATAATTGGTGTGGGATGAGTAACAGAAGTTGATTGTTTTCCTTCAGTTTTACGTAGCCCTTGTAAAAGCTTTGGTCTTTGAGTGATCTGCTATGCTTCTCTTCCTTTCATTTATTTAAAATCTTTTGGTGTATTTGGTCCTTCTCGTTTTCTTTCAGGGATCACAATAACTAATTTCAGAAACAACATTTTTATGGTTGGAATTTGAGCAATTTTGATTGACCAGAACTCCATCAATACCTAGCTGCTAGGAATCTTTTATAATTTGAGAGATTATTTTATTAGTTAAAACATTTTAAGCACTCGTAGAGTCCGGATGATCTGAAGTTCTTCCTTTTTGGGGTTCTGTAGAAATACTGTAAAAAGAAAAATTGACTTTAGCAAACAGTTGTAAATTTAGACTGAGTCTGGATTTACAGTCTACCCGGTGAGAAGTTCTTTGTGAGTGGGCTGGGAATACTGGAATGCCATGAGCACAGCTTCTCTCCAGTTAATGCAGGAGGAAGATGGAAGAACAATTTTGGCTGAATGTATCAAAACAATTACTTCATTTGACCCAATGACATCTGTGCTTCTACCTGGAGTGCGTAGGGACGTGTTTGTTTATTAAGTATTCAGGATTCGCTGCCGTTATGATGCAAAAATAAATGTAAAAAAGTGACTAATTTACATATTTTGCTACAAGAAGTAATTTAAAGTTCTCTAAAGATGCTAACCGGGCTTCTAGCTGCAGCACAGAAGTTCCTGGAAAAATATGTGAAACCATACATCTGAAAGTTCTGTTCAAACGTGGTTTACACCAGACAGTATTTTTAAAATTGACTAAATAATTCTGTTTGACTTTAGACTGTTTTTTTCCTTGAAACATTGCCTGACTTTTCCCCTAATGCTGCAATTGCAAGCTGTACTCAATTTCTCCTATTTATAAGCATGTGGCACGCCTTGTATTCATCTTTTTCACTATGAAATTGCTTGTCTTAAAAAGACAGTACCTACTTTCTCTTCCTGTGTGCCAGCACAGACTCTTACCTGAAAAAGAGGGTAAACTTTTAATTCTGTGTTGTGCCAAATGCCATTAAATGGATAGGTCCAGCGGTACGGAGTCTTCTTTGTGGGAAGCGTTTTGTGCCAGGAGTGGGGAGCCTTTGGAGATCACAACTGGAGTTAAAGTATATGCTGTCTCTTTAAGGGAAGGAAAAAGGGGGAAACGGGAAGCGATTCTGTCCTTTCACCTGTTGTGTGCATGTTTTTTCCTGTTACTTCTCTCTTGCCCTACTGCTGCCTCGTGCAATGCAGGAGATGCAGGATGGACACAATGGCTATCATTCTGAAGCAGAAGCCGATCAGGTGGCAAGTTTTACTCATCTTTCATTCATTAACTGTGTAGCAAGGTACTGTATGCGAGTACAGTACGTAGAGACCTTGTATTTCTCATTTGTAGAGAATTGGTAGGAAGCATTAGCATGTGAACTGGTTATGTGCTCGGTAAGGTTCTCACCTGCTGGCACCCAGCCCAGCTGCAGTGCTGCCCTTCAGGCCCCCGTTCTTTTGTGATTGGGTGCTAAAAATAAAGATCTGGTAGGAACCAGGAAAATATAAAACCAAAAATCAATGTACATGTTTTTAGAAGTTACCTAGTGAGGGCTTGTGGTAGGTTTTTGCTTTATTTTGGAGGCAGGCAGATCCTACCAGTTATTTCTGTGTGGGTCGGAGCTGTAATACAAGGGAAGACTCTTTGCTTACTATGAAGTAGCCCATCATATTTATTCTCACTTTAAGATGTACGAAATTGAACCTTAATGTCTCATCATGTTGACCAGAAAAAATTCTTTCCTCACATGGTCCTTAAAAGTTGAACAAACCTTTGTGTTGTTAATTAAAATCGTTAGTAAATCTCAGCTGCCAACAAGGGACCCAGAGGATCAATGTTGTCTCATTCAGGAATGAAGCCACTTACCCATATGAAAATGTATGAAACTAGCCCTTGTTTTAAAATCACTAATTCTTCTTCTATATTTCATTTTTCGTTTGTTCTTAATCTGATCTTCTGGATCCAAAATTCCTGTCATGGACCTCTTCCTTAACAGAGCATGGTGGGGTGTTTCTGACGGCTGTTAAAAATCCAAAGGGGAAGCACTCAATAAATAAAGCTTCTGCCATATAGTTCTTTCAAATGAAAATATTCAAATATTAAATACTCAACATGAATAGAAAACAGTCTAAGCTTTAAAATGTGCTCAAGTAGATTTAGAGCAAAGAAACAAAAAATAGCATCTGCTTTTAGCAAAAGACTAACAAATTAATAATTATGAATTTGGGCTGGAATTGTTCATATCTTCGTATGCTATGTGCAGCCAGCATGTGAAACTAATTGTTGCATAAGTGCTTTGTTACTAATACATTACTAACGTGTATGTGTGTGGTATTGATAATACCAGTTTGTCTTTTTAGTATGGTATGGAATTGTGCCTTACACAAAAAGATACACTTCTTGTGTTCCAGTAATTTGCTAGTAAAAGATTCTTTTCATCACAATGTCTCGATGTAGTACAGATGGGAAGTGAGACTTACTCATAGCTTGGGTTTCTGCCAGGCACTGCGGGATGGAAACAAACTAGCGCAGATGGAAGAGGCTCCGCTTGTTCCTGGAGAATCCATCAAAGTTATTGGTAAGCGTACTGCTGAACGCTGCTTTGAGAGCAATTAGTTCACTAGGTTGTTTATTTAAAAAGAGAATATTACTTCCCTTTGAGATTTGTTGTATTAATGTAATGCCATTTTGGATTAGGAGGTGTGATGTGGATTTCTTTTCTTTGTCTCTTAAATCCAAATGTAGACCCGAAAGAGTAATCAGTTCCAGAAGATGGCTTGCTCCATATAGATAAATCATTTTATGTCGGGGGTTAGTTCATTCTATTCTGGGTGTATGTGTTGTGTTTCTGCTTGGGGTAGATCCAAAAGTTTTAAACTTGGCAACAAAGAACTTGAAGTTTTACAAACGTCATTTCCAGTTTGCGGTCAGATTTCTTTCACTTTGGCCTCTGATGGTAAGCTCTGCCGTAGCAGAGCAGTGCTTGCCTAGAAAATAACATGCACTCGTTCGAATAAAAGTGTGCGTGAAGCCATAGGCATATAACTGACTGGCTTTGGGGTCAGTTACAAAATTTCCACTAATTACCATTTGCATGCTCTCTCTTAAAAGTGAGTGTGTGTGCTTTAGAGCTCAGGGCAGGGACCTGAGCTGCCTGCAGCCTGAAACGCCAGCGGGTGCAGACTTTGTATGAGCTGCCTGCCCTCAGAGCCACCCACACCTGCTGAGCCCCGTCCTAGTTGCTCAGTAGGTGCTGAGCAGCACTGGAGCTGAGGAATTATTTTCATTGCTGGGGAGGACAGCTCCTTCGCTCCTGATACCATTTGTAGAGCAGACTTCCCTCCAGTTCGAGCACCTGAATCTTACTTTATTTTAAGGAACTGCAAAAATCTTGCTATTCTTTAATGGAAATAGATTTTTATGGAACAAATGTCTTTAATAGTAAAACAAAGCTTTAATTGGTCTGTTTTCCAGCTAAAGATGTTATGTACATCTGTCCATTCATGGGAGCGGTCAGTGGTACGCTGACAGTGACGGACTTCAGAATGTATATCAAAAGTGTCGAAAGGGTAAGACTTCACTGTCTATCTGCATTTTTTTTCAGGTAGAAATATTGCTGAAGTAGATTTCAGAAATTGACAAATCTGTTGTAAGTGAAGTGTGATGTTCCACAGCAATCTATTCAATAGTAATTGTAGTGGACCCTAATGAAATCATAGAATTATATGAGATTGTGTTCCTCCAAATGTAACAAAATTCATTTGTTCTATACGAACATTTCAGGATCCACCTTTTGTTGTTGATGTTCCTCTTGGAGTGATAAGTAGAGTTGAAAAAATTGGAGTACAAAGCCATGGAGACAACTCATGTGGTATAGAAATAGTTTGCAAGGTATGGCATGGTACTGATTTATTCATATGAAAAGCATTTTCATTTCATTTTCTTGTAAGAGGAGTCTGCATGCACACGTGCTGTTTCTCTGTCTGCTCAATTCCCCATATTTGAACCTTGCTTCATTTAGATAACACGTTTCAATTCCTCTTGTGATACTGTGCAGTCTTCAACACTTCTGCCTTTTGTCCCAAGAGTAAATTTAAAGGAAAAATGGCTATTATTATGGAATCCAGCAGTTCCAATGACAGCCAGAGTCATCCAGTACAGCTGTGGAACCCCATTCTGACAGGGGCCAGATGATGTCAGTGACATAGTGTTAGCCTTCCTTCTGTCAGATTTCTTATATCTGCTATGGTTTTTAATTTGTCACAGGGTAAAATAGTGTGACTTATTTTTGACAGGATATGAGAAATTTGCGGCTTGCCTATAAACAGGAAGAGCAGAACAGATTGGAGATTTTTGAGAACCTTGTAACGCGCGCGTTTCCTGTTTCTAATGGACTGGTAGGTGTCACGGTGTCGAGAAGGCTGGCTGAGTCTGTCCTCTTCTTGGAAGGTGTAAGTGGGGAAACTACAACCAGCATTGAAGTATTGATTCATAAAGTTTGTTACAGAGCAGACAAGCTACTCTGACCCTTCTTCCTTTTTGCGTTAATTTGTAAAACATTATGGTACATCCTGCTGTCAGTGAAGTTTTAGCAAATTTGTACAAAACTCATTAGAACTAGATTTTCCTGATAACGTTACTAAGAATATAGAGAGTCTTGTTTTCTGCAGCAGATAGTTCAGAACAGAAGTTCTGTGTGAAACAAACAGGTGTTAGCTATAGGCGAAATGCTCTTTCATTTGCTGTGTGGGTAAGGAGCTGGTTGGAAGGTAGGAGATGAGTTTTCTCATCCTGGCTTTGCCGTTGATCTGTTGTATGATCACGGGCAAATAACTTTAACTCTCTTTCCTTTCTTCATTTGGTTAATTAAATTACATGTACTGAAATAAATAACTGTCTTTTACTTACTTTCTAGCACAGCGTTGTCCATTCTTGACTGAAGGCTTTAAATCTGCTGTAAAAGAGTTTTAGCAATGTTACATTTGAAATAAGGTTCTGTGTTTTGGAGCTTATTGTACTTACAACCCGTCACATAGTAATTTATGGCTTTCCTTTGTTATCCTTAGCCTCTTTTTGCATTCAGCTATAAAGAAAAGTTTACTTTTAATGGTTGGAAAGTATACGATGCAATGGCAGAATACAAGAGGCAGGTAAGTTATAGGAACTCAGTGTGTTATTTTTTCCTTTCTCCACCCTCCCCAAAGTCATTTAAACAACAACAGAAAACCCACTAAGATTTCAGCACTGGCTACATACAGAGACTGTCCAGATCTCGTGTTCAGATAGTAAAATGCAAGTGGCCTGACCTTGGGAGTGCTGACTACCCGCTGAAGTTGATGGACCCAGTGGGTGCTGAGTACTTGAGCAAATTGGCCTATGTTAACGTGCATTCTTAAATCCACATTTTCCAAGTGCTGTTTTTAGGAAACATAGGCTATGTAAAAACTTAGTTTTGAATAAGCAGCATTAAACAGAAGAGTAACCTTAGTTTGTCATTGTAGATCTTGTTTCCGAGTTGCAAAATTATCTTTATTATCACTTTTTTTTGTAATGATTATTATCATTGTTTATTATCGCTTTTTACCTGAATGTACAGTCCACTCAAATGGTTATTTTGCATAGCAGTTTTAAAGATAATAAATAGGAAAGTCTTTTATTGTTCTGGTTTATGATACAATCTGAAGACCTAATGTTTATAACTTATTTAAGAAAAAATGTGGGCACACACTTTTTTTTTTTTTAAATAAAGAAGAATGTAGCATATCAATGTTTTCATCACAGAACACAAGTAAATAAGGATCTAGCCTGAAAAATACAAAGATGTTTTGCTTTCTTACAGGGCTTGCCCAATGAAAGTTGGAAAATATCAAAAATTAATAGCAGCTATGAGCTTTGTGATACGTATCCTGCTGTTCTTGTTGTGCCAACCAGTGTAAAGGATGATGACCTCTCAAAAGTGGCAGCATTCAGAGCAAAAGGCAGAGTTCCAGTAAGTGAAACTCCTACTAGGAGATATAAGTGCTCTGTGTATTTGTAGCTTATCAGAAATGATCAGAGTTCTTCTAGGCATTTTTATTTAACGTCAATGGGCCCACTTCCTTCCTGAAAAGGGCTCAAGGAAAGAAGAATTAGGCTTGATGGGTTTAGAACTGAAGAAAGCAACTCAAATGTGAGTCTGATTACTTGATTATTGTACCGTGTAAATTTTTGTTTGGAGTTAACGCTTCAAGGCCACAGTGGTGTCTGATGCTAATTCACATATTAACTGGTGTTCTGATGTGGTGTGGAATGTGTCACAGCCATAGCAGTTTCCTTGAGAATAGATAAATTTTGCAGGTAGTGAAAGAGCCCTTGTAAATACCCTACAGGGTGGCAGTGTTTGTGCTGTAGACCTGCTTAGCAGGATGGTGTACAGGTCCATAAACTTCCACATGGAAGCCTGTTCCAGTGTTTGACCCCCCTCTCGGTAAAGAAATTTTTCTTAATGTCCAGTCTGAACCTGCCCTGGCACAGCTGTGGCTTCTCCTGCGTGCTCCCTCATGGGTTATGAGGGAGAAGAGACTGGCACCTCCCTCTCTGGTTCTCATCGTCATGTAGAATGAGTGATGTTAGTGTGCTGTCAGTATGGTTTGCATCAGCCTGTCCTTAAATTTCCACTTGTTCATTTGCCAAGAAATTACACCATATAGGCAGTGATCGTCTAATTGTGCTCTGCTGCTTTTATATTAGAACTATTTTAGCTTACTATACTGCTTTATTCTAGGTGTTATCCTGGATTCATCCTGAGAGCCAAGCAACAATAATACGATGCAGCCAACCATTGGTAGGCCCAAATGATAAGCATTGTAAAGAAGATGAAAAATACTTACAGACAATAATGGATGCCAATGCTCAGTCGCATAAACTTATCATCTTTGATGCCAGACAGAATAGTGTTGCTGATACAAACAAGGTAGGTTGCTATCATAAACAGCAGTGGTAGTTCTATCGTTGTTCAACAAGGCTGAAGATAGAGCAGGAGATGAAGATACGGAGAACTTGGGGGGAAAAGAGATGAAAAAAGGGACCTCAAAATAGAGCATGGGAAGGAAGGTAGGTTGCTTGGTGCATTTTGGAACGTCTAGTAGGAGTTGAAGGCTGCATGAACACAGACCTGAGAAATGATGCAGTAACACCCGCAGAGGACAAAAGATTTCAGTTGTAAAAAGAGAAAACTGTGTAGCTGTGTTATCAAATGTAGCCTATTTCTATACAGAATTTCTTTAATCTAGTAAAACCCATTCCTAGTCCTTCTTAGAAAAAGCAAAACCTGAAGTGTGTTTTTAGTACTGCTAGAATAAGCCTTTCTCTCAAAAAATCCTGAAACCTGACTGAAATAATTCTTGCAACCTGTCCTGTACATATTCTTTTCTTTGTCTGTTTTTACTTTTTGGACGACAGGCAAAAGGTGGAGGATATGAAAGTGAAAGTGCCTACCCAAACGCAGAGCTGGTCTTTCTGGAAATCCATAACATACATGTAATGAGGGAATCCTTGCGTAAACTGAAGGAAATAGTTTATCCTACTATCGATGAGACTCGGTGGTTATCAAATGTGGACTCCACACATTGGCTTGAATACATAAGGGTAAAATATTTTCAATGTGAAAAAAATGTTTTTTAAACTACGTTCTTTACTTGCATTTCTGAAAACGTTCTTAAAATAATGTCTAGATTTAAGCACATGCCTTTGATCAGGATAATCTTGTAAAAAAAAACCCTTGATTTTTAAATAGTCACTTAAAGTGTAGCATTCAAGTTTATCCCTTATGTTTCTGGATCTGTGTATTGGTAGGTAATGAGTTAAATCCTGATAGCACAATGTCATATTTGGTGTTGGAGAATGTTTTGTTTTCTTGAGAGAGAATGTTTGTGAGCAGTCCAGGGTTATCCCTTCTTCTTGGAAAACTGCCCTGGGAACTTCAGATTGTATTGGAACTACTGCCAAAAGGGCTTCAGTGCAAATTCTGCAGTCTTTTCTCATCCTTCCCTCCTCCAAAGTTGGTGTTCGTGTGTTGGACACCTACGTTGTCATGGGCTGCTTATAGTCTGTGCTGCACTGAGCTTTCATCTGCTCTATTAGTTAATGTGATATTAAAATAAATCACTCATAGTTTCACAGTCTGATTCGTTAACCTCTGAAATGCTTTTAGAATGGATTATTTCATTATCTCATCACTCCTCTGTTTATGATGGATATGAGTGGAGTGGAATTTATTAGCAATCGTCTCATATGTCACTCATGCAAAACATTCTTTGGATTGTTCATTAGTTACGCTCTTTTAATAACTTGTGCTTGCTAACTGCGGCAGGAGAGCCGTCAGAGGGAGCAAATGCTTTAGTCAAGAATTAAAAAACATTTATATATATATAATGATCTTTTGGGACCAGCGTTCACTTAAAGTTGGAGTATTTCAAGCAGATCTGGGAATCTGAGTGTCTCAAAACTTTTTTTTTTGATCAACCAGGCCTTAAATGCAATCATAAGTTTTAAAACTGGAATGGTTTTGTCCACTGGTCACCTTTCATTGTTTTTGATTTCAGGGGGTTTCTGGATTTATGCAATATCTGAAGTGGACCTTGGTACCATTGTTTCACAGATGACATTAGCGTAGCAATTTGAAACTTTATGTAAATTACTTTGAGGATTTGACACGCACATAACGTTCTTCATGAAATTGTCCCTTATGTAATACTTCATGTTATAGTGTGGGCAGGACAAACTGCAGCCTCATTCCTTAAATGCTGGCATTCCTGCGCTGTGTGTTGCTTGCCTTCCTCTCCTAATTGAGTTGACTTGTAACAAGTAACAAATCCGCAGCTGTACTCGAACGCCTCTTTTTTTCCTGGCTCAGACCACTGTGATCGCTTCCCAATTCATTGCCATCCCTGACCAAAAATTCACCTCCCTGGCACTGTGCCCCCACAGCACTTAGGAAGTGGTGGTCAGGGAGTGTCTGGGGAGGCACCAGGAGCCCTGTGTGTGTGTGCAGACAGTAGGAACAGCATGAATTGAGTCACTTGTCACGGTGTGCACGCCCAGGATGTTTCCTCGTGTCCTCCAGATTACTTTTTCAGTCTTTTAGCCAGTGGTTCATTAGAAACCCTAACTGAAATACTGTGAAGATTGCTAAAGTTTGATGCATCTATGAAGAATAGTAATATTTTGTGGAGGAAACGTTTTTTCGATTGAGACTTGCATCCAGAGCAGAATAAAATGCTTTGTTTGCTCCACAGGTGTTTATTGAATTCATAGTCACTCAGGTTTCCGGCCCACCTTCTCTGTTTATTACCCATATCTCTTCTATCCTTTTATTTTCAACCATACTTCCACAGAGGCACCTGTGTTCTCTTTAGGACAATATAGAGGAAACTGTTGCATACCTGTGTGTTTCTCAGATAATTTCCTGCTTTTATTGAAGACCAAACTGTTTTAATTTCTGCATTTTTGAATGCAGTAGAGTTTCATAACTGAAGTAATTGGCAATTAACTAGTGCAGACCACGAGCTCTGTTCTCTCATACAAGCTTTCGTAGTGCTTCCTGATATTTCCAACTTGGCATCCTTCATTTTAACCTTAAAAGATACAATCAGTGAAAATTGTCTCTGAAGCATCATGGTCTTGGAATTGCTCTGAGGACTGATCTTGTGCACTTTTCCAGTGAGCGTGGGCTTTCCTCCTTCCCAGCAGATGCTTTACATGCTTGGGAAAGGAAGAATGCACGTATTTTGAAATCTTCAGTTTTCTCACTTTGGAATGCAGAGAGAGGAATTTCTCCTGTGGTCCTATTCTAGTGTTTCTCTTCCCCATGTATTTTCCGGTGCCATATGGTAGGTTGTGGTATAGGGACAAATCTTCACAGGAGAGAGGTTATTCAAGTTGTGGTTTTGTTTGTTTTGTTTTGTTTTTTAAAACAAACAAAAAAACTGGGGAGCAGTTTTAAAGAGAGAACTAAGAGGAGACTTTTTGTGGGAGAGAGGAATACCAGGTTCACACAAGTGGTTTCAGTTCTGTGCCATCTCTGTCCTTTGACCCTCCAGCGTGCTTCTTAACCCAAATTACCAATGGGCTGCTCATGGCTTTAACACTGTGTATATTTCATGCACTAGCAAATCCCAGCCAGCAGTTTCTGGTTGTGTTTTGATTTAGATTACCTGGACGGTTTGTCCCTTTCTCTACACCTCGGAGTTGAGAACTGAAAGCTGAGGAAGATGGAGTAATTCTTTCCTGTGAAGATGAACTTTGAAAACATTGAACCCTTTGTCTTTGGAATAGGTTACAGTATTTGTGCCTATTTCCATCATGATAAAGAATTTCAGGTTTAATTTAGAGAAGGGATTCCCAGCTTCTCTTGCTACGCACTACTAATAATGGAGAACTGGTAACAGCTCTCCTGGACAGCAGTGTGCGTGTGGCTGACAACTGGCTGTTGTCCCTCTAGGGTTATGCATGCCACCATTTGGAAACATCTAATTTAAAGCAATGTTGTCCAGATAACAGTAATTAATCTGAAAAATTTAAATAAGTTAACCTTAAGAGTATAAAATTATAACTTTTTTGTCGAGTTTTGGTTAGTATTTAATATGCTTGTTGTTATTTATTTAAGATGCTTCTTGCTGGAGCAGTAAGAATTGCAGATAAAATAGAATCTGGTAAAACGTCCGTGGTGGTACATTGCAGCGACGGCTGGGACCGAACTGCGCAGCTCACTGCACTGGCTATGCTTATGCTGGACAGCTATTACAGAACTATCAAGGGGTTTGAAATTCTCATAGAGAAAGAATGGATAAGTTTTGGACACCGATTTGCAATGGTAAGGTGAAAGAATTTCTTTGCAGTTTGTCACCTTCAGCTCTTCCATTTTGAATAGTGTGTTTTCTCGCATCGCTTTGCTCTTCAGTTACTGTCTCTGGTATCCTTTCTTTATCGGTGTGCGTGAAACAGGAGAATTGTGGCAATTCTTTTTTGACAGAAGGTCTTTGTAGGAGGTATGAATGATACGTGTCTAAAAGTAAACAATAATGAAATGACTTGAACTTAATGGCTAAATAATGCACGTTGTAATACATTGTTTAATAATCTTATGAATGCAAAAACAAGGAAAACAGTTAAGGTGTCCAGAAAATAAAATCACTGGAACAATTACTCTGTTTTAATGTTGCAGTATTTATTTGATTCGAGGATTAGTGGGGAATTAGGGCATGAATTACTGTGACGTCTTTGGGATCTAACTTGAGGGTGGTTTAGGAGAAGTGACATGTACTTAAGGCAGGTGGATATGGAAGAATCACCATTGATTCTGTCCAGTTCTGGTAAGTGCCTACCAGTTTGACTCATCAATAAACAGCTATGCATTGGAAGATGGGGGAAACAGTGCAAGGAGAGCTGTGCTGATCGACTGCATTTTGAGCTCCGCTGCACAGCAGTGGCATGTCCATAAATGAGCACTGGGGTGCATTTTGAGTATTTGAAAAACACAGGTAGGCATTATGGAAAATTTGCTTGCCTTGCTCATCTTTGGAATATATCATTGTTAAGTTTTGGGATGATGCTCTAGATACACTAGACTGAAATGAAAACCTCATTCTGACTTTCAGCGAGTAGGACATGGAGGTGATGATCATGCTGATGCAGACAGATCTCCCATTTTCCTTCAGTTCATTGACTGTGTTTGGCAAATGACAAAGCAGGTAAGGTGCTTGGGAGTATATTTCCAATCTAAGTGTTATTCCTTTAATGTTCATTTCTTGTTGATCATAGAGTCATTAAGAATCATAGCATCATTAAGGTTGGAAAAGACCACAAAGCACATCTAGACTTTTTTTTTAATTAATTTTATTATAATTGACAGAAATCAAAAGTAATTTCACTGCTTTACCAAATGCACTATAAAAACATCCAGTCTTCTTTTAATTTATTTTAATGAAAAGAAAGCAAAAATAGTATCTCTAAGTGCCTTACTGAATTCTCTCTAAGAACATCTATTCTTTTTATTTATTTTAATTAAAAGAAGACAAAAATCTTGTCACAAAGTGCCTTACGGAGTTGTAGCTCCCAGATAAACCACGTGGCTTTGATCCCANGGAGTGAAAGTCATATCTATCACTCCCAGAAGCTTGTGAAGTAGGTGAAGATGGCGTATGAGCAGAGGCTGAGTGTAATCATGCTTGATGACTACCACTATTTTGAGGGACCTAGGAAGTCAGCTTGAAAGTGTTGG
>WBMW01004079.1:31996-50917 GCA_013396635.1 Penelope pileata | reverse complement strand
GCTCATATCGATCCTCCACATTCGTTTACTAAGTAGTTGTAGTGATATTGCTGGTAAGGTGGTGGCCTGAAACTAAGGGTAAGAGAAGAGGGCTGTAGTGGTTTATTTTGTTTCTTTGTTTTTATTGGCTCTGAAGCCAATGTGGTGTAGAATTATCTTCTTAGTGCCATGCAGTGGAATGGTGTTTGGTGATCTCCCAATAGGAATAAGAATATTTTAGTACCAGACTTGCTCCAGATGTTTTTGCTAATGAGAATGGTGTTTAAAAGCAGGAAGCCTGATTTTTCTGTGCCTTGCTCAGATATTTTCACATGGGCCACAACGTGGTTGCACAGCAGTGCCATTCTTATCTGAGCTAAAAAAAGAATAGGCTTCCCAGTAAGTGTCACAGAGCGTCATGTTGCTAGAACCTTCATAAGATTAAAAAGACAGCATCGATTCTGATTTTAAAATTAGGAAAATATTTATGAGAAGCTAGCTAATTCTTCACTTTATATTGTTCAGTTTATACCGTTTACCCTACAATACACTGTACAGCACATTTCATTTTTTGCTTACTTTCTAGACTTGTTAGTGTAATATTTCACAGATATTTGTTCACATACAGAATTTGGCAGTTTTGGTCAAGTGGTTGGGCTTTCACAGCGTAAGAAATTGCTCTTAACTGATTGTGTGCACGCTTCTAACCTACTGTAATTCGAAAGTAAGAGGTATTAGCTTAGAAAATCACAGTTCAAGCTAGCAACTCATTTAAAGCAATCTACTTTCCTTTGCAATTGCAATGAAACAGAAGTATGTTGTGGCCAGTTAATGCAGTCCAACTCGTAAGCAGGAATTCATTAAGTTTTGGTAACTCTGCAACCATCTGTCCACATGCTAATTTGCCACTTTGAGCACTCTTTCTTTCCATTGTGTTTCCTCTCATCAGGTCTTGGGAATAATCGTTCCCTGCAAAACAGCGCTCAGTTAAGAAATGTTTTAAGAAAAGAGATTCTAGGCTTGGTTTCAGTAAGTTGCACTATTCATCATCACTGGACATTTCATTAGAGAAGAGCTGGCTGACGGCATAGTATTGTAACAACATGATTCAAAGAGACGATTATTACAGTTAAAATGTTATGATAGCGTCTGTGAAAGTGTAACCAACCCATCAAGGAACATGCAGAATTGAAGTGAACAGCTGCTCTGGCAGTAAAGACTAGTGATCATAAATCATCTAACAGCCTAAGTGTAGGCAAAGCCGAGGATCTGAAAAGCGTCCCAAGTGTGTGTAGGAGTCTTTGTTTTCCCTTTCTGCTCTCCTGTCACCTTCTCCATTATTGGCTGCTGAAGAGGTAAAATTTTTCCTCTGGGTTTGTTGTGACAACATCTTGGAGAATTTACAAAATGATTTTTGGTGCGAATCTTGTCACCTTGCTTGACAATTTTCTTGCCTCTGTATAATGCTCTGTAGGGTAATCTAAACTGTATTTGAGTGGTTCTCACTTTGGAGAACATGTGCCTCAAGGGGTATGTAAAGACAGGAGATGGGGGGAAAAGAAAATTAAATTAAAGGCACAGGAGCCTGACCGGTAGAAATGAGTGAAGGCGTCCGTATTACTTTCTTCAATTGTGTTTGGGTATAAGTGTGTCCTGGGAGCTGCTGAGCACTGGCAAATGCATCATTTATGGTGGCATATGATAAGCAGGTTTTCTGCAAACCAATTTATTGCAATAATTCCATCTAATTTTACTACACTACATTGACTGAAGGATTAAATAGTAAGAGATTTTGGGATAGCACAAGTATTTTCAGTCATCATACTGTGGGGAATGATGGCAATGCAATGCATTGAAGTTGTTCATCTTTAAATCCATAGCTTGACTCTTTCCCTCCACTGCAGTTCTCATTAAGAGAGGGTTTTTTTTTTGTGATTTCCCCTTGTGCCCAAGCCATCAAACATTTTTTGAAGCTCCTCTTCAGTGGAGGTAAACTGCTGTGGATACCTAATCTCACACTCTGTGTGTTGTCCTAGGTGCAAATTACTTTGAAGTAGGGCTTTCCTCCATAACGACATGTAGGTCTGAGGAGAAATTTGCATCTCCGTATTTCAGTAAAAAGAGCTGGAGAGGAAGTTTGGGAGATGAGATTGTAGACAGCAGTTTGTTTGTGAAGGGGCACTGCTAGTTGTGCAAGAAAGACTCAGTGAATACAGCTTATAACTTTTCTTGCTTGAGTAAAAAGGAATTCTGTATATAGTGTAAGCAGACAAATTAGAAAAAGAATCATTCTGTGACATGGGTTGCTTTTTCTCGGGAAATCGGCTAATACAACTTTCAAATCACTGCTTGGCAAGGGAAACAATAATGTAATGTTGTGAGACAGAGGAAGTGGAAACTCTAGGACTCAAAATAGCTGAAAACGTTATGATAGTTTAAAAATTATGAAAAACTAAATTCTGAAAGTTTCACAGGCACAGAACATCTTTTTATTTTCTGATCTGCTTGAGAATGGGTTGACTTGTACAATAATACTGAAGAATAAAGTAGATGAAAATTATTCTGTAAAATAAGCCTCTTGAGTGAGTTCAGAATTCATAACAATAAAATAGACGGTGAGATTTTCATCTGCTCACTACAATGTATATAAAGTCAGCACCCGCCTGTGAAGTTCTATTTACAGGTATATCTTTTAAGGAATTTGGACAAATATCTAAACTGTTGTGCCTTTTGGACTGAGAAATGCTGTATTTGGCTACACCCACAGTTCTGGAGGAAGAGCTGTGGACTGTTCTGCAGCAGGCGGGTAGACAATGAAGCTGGCAGGTAGCTCAGTGGTGTCCTTTCCCTCCAGTAAGTTCACTGATGATACTGTACTAGATTTTATGGTTGTCTAGTGGAGGAGATGTACCAGAATGAAGAGGAGGGAAACGATAAAATATGGTGGTGTTCTCTTCTGCACCAGAAGAAGCTTTCTTGAAGTGAATCATATCATCCAAAAATCTCACTGCAAAACAGTGTTTCTACCTTGCATGCGTGCATATGAATTTTTCAGAAGATACCTAAAGCAGTGTAGAGGTGCTATATTTTTGTGTTGCTGTCCTGCTCCCTCTGCTTTTTTCCTTCTTAATTTTGCAGAGTTTCTCAGTGGATCCCATGATATGCACCAAGTTTTTAGACCATGACATTTACCTGAAATATTAGGAAGAGTAGGATACAGGGTTATTCTAAGGGTGGAAATCGTAGGGTTTTTTCTGTGTATGGAAATACGTGGCCATCTGCACTACACCTTTTTTTCCGAGGGAGCACATTTCTGGATCCTCTTCCTGTTGCTTTTGAACAGCTGCTTTCATGAGCAAGTATAGGGACCTAGATGTCTTTCATATAAGCAAGCACAATGCTTTAGTTATTATTAAGAAAAAGGAGCTGGAGATACACAATGACTGGGTAAAAATGAAATAACTCCTGGGAAATAAAATGCATAGCTAAAAATAAATTCATTGTGAAAAGTTCTCCAAAAGGATCCTTTTAAGTTGATGGCAGAGAATGAATTTGTATCCTAAAAAAGAATCAAGTCTGCAATTGTATGCACTTTTCATGACTGTCATCTAAAACCTGGCAAACAGATTATTTGTTGGCTTAGTAGATTAGACATGAGTGCTTCTGTAAATTAAAAACAAAAGCAGCTTTGGAATGTATTTCACTGTCTCAGTTGGAAAACAAAGATCTTTTTTCCCCCACCCCTTCTCTTCCTTAGGATAATTAAAAATAAAAAAAGTGTTCAGAGCCATATAAATAAAACAAGGACTGGGATAAAAAAAAAAAGAAAAAAAAAAAAGAAAAAAGAAAAGAAAGAAAATCTTCCTTCAAAGAGATGTCAGCAATCACAGTTTTCATTTGTCTGTGCCAAGAAATGCGCTTATGTGTAGGTCTGAATGTAGTTTATTCTTGACTATTTATGGAAGTTATGCTCTAAGAGACCTTAATATGTAATAAAAAAGAAAAAAAAGAAAAGAAAATCCTTAATTACAATCTGTTTTATATGATGCTTAACTTAAAAGCTATCAAATACCCCTCTAAGCATTACAGTGTTCCAGTGTCTTCCTTTTTCAGCATTTCTTACCGGTACAAATACATTAAACTTTATGCTCTAATTATATAGGGCTTTGTTGTAATTTACCATAAGGAAGTATGTATATGTTCTTCATTGGCAAAATATGTTACTTTGAGTTTCTGGAAAAAACCCTATGGCTACACAACTGCTTCTCAAGTCTGGAATCTAAAAGAGAGCTGAATGTGTAGTAAAGAACACTTAAAAATCATTCAAAAAAAAAGAAAAAGCACAACTCCAGGAGTGTGAATGCTTGAGGACTGCCCAGAATTGTTCCTTAACAAGATATACAATTATTTACTTTTACTACTAAGTGAAAAATTTAGAAACTGCTATAACTCTCAAACTACATATTCTGATGAGGAGAATAACTCCCTGAAGGGCTGTTTGCCTAAGTTGCACACAAACTTCTGATTGTATGGAATGCTTCTGTCAATGTTTATTCTGTCCCTTTTGGGATAGCTTCTTTCTGTTCTTCTCTGTCTCTTTATCTCTGTTTTCCTGTTTAGTTTGTGGCTGAGTCTTGTCAGACTTGGGTGGTAGTAGGATGGCAAGTCAAAGGAAAATTAAGGTACTTTGGGATCAATCTGCTTATCATAGAAGCAACTCAAAAGTACCCTCTTCTTCCTGAAATTGCAAAATTTCTTCTTGTGCCCTGTTCGAATGGCTTACATTTGGCTTGTGGAAAGAATATGGAGGAAAGAATAACTGGAGTGCTACTGTTTCCCAGAAGCCATTATCTGGTGTAGGTAATCCCCTAGCCCGTTTCCATGTTGTAGGCATGGATGACTGAGCATGTGTTTTCCTTAAATATCTTTCAGAAGATGTTTCTGTAGGACCTCAAACGCAGTACATTGCTATATTGCTTTTTTACCTATTTAGTGATTTGAAGAATTTCCTTATAGGTCTCAAGATAATCCAGATGAGTTTGACGCTAATTTACTGCTTGTGGAAAACTAGGACCGAAAAAAAAAAAAAGCTGTCCTCAAAAAGCATGTAGAGCATAAATGAACAGTAAACTGGCATCTGAACAGGTTTCACGTGTGGCACCACTCATTCCTATCACCCATCTAAGACTCTTCAGAGAGAGCAATAAAAAATCAAAAGTTTAGAACGTATGAGGAATGTGGAATCAATTTTTTGAATCTGCAGTTGAGAAATATCATAGGCAATTTTGGCTAGTAATTATCTGGCCAGCTATCAGGCGTGTTCTGTTCAAGACAGTGATTCTCAAAGATTTTCTTGATTTTGATTGAATGTTTTTTTTTTTCTTTTTTCTTTTTTTTTAATTTGTAAGCACTACAGTCTTTATGTAGAAACTAATATTAATTTCCAGCTCTGGGCCAACTGGCAGATCCAAATGCAAATATTACTAATTGGCCACTCAAGCCTTTCTAGCAATTAATTCAGTTATAAATGATTCAGACCTTTCTGTAACCAAAATAAGATCTGTGCTCGGTTAATTTTTCACAGAATTATTTCATATTGGAGATAGATGTGTAATATACCATTACTGAGGGGAGAAGAACGAGATGATCTATTTGACAGTTCTCACTACTTCTGCTACAGTTTGGCAGACAGATGAAGTGTAACCTTTGTCATAAAGCTGTTTATAAGATTTTTATAAAGACACAGAAACTACGCTTTTCCTCCATTTTGAACTTTTGCATGAAGTATGCTTGTGATTTATCCCTGGTTGGTAGCTCACTTCCCTCCAGCAGGATGTGGAGGAGAATTGTAAAGGTAAACGTGAGAAAACTTGTGAGTTGAGATGAAGACAGTTTAATAGGTAAAGCAGAAGCTGGGCATGCAAGCAAAGCAAAATAAGGAATTCATTCACAACTTCCAATTGGTATGGAGATGTTTAGCATTTTCAAGAAAGCAGGGCTTCATCATGCGTAGCAGTTACTTGGGAGAACAGACATGATAGCTGTGAACATCTACTCCTTCTTCCTCCTTTCCCCCAGCTTTTGTTGCTGAATATGGTTGTCCGTATGGTATGGAATATCCCTTTTTTACACTTGGGGTCAGCTGTCCTGGCTGTGTCTTCTTCCAGCTTCTTATGTACCTCCATCCTCCTCACTGGCAAGGCAATGTGAGAAATAGAAAGTACTTTGTGTGTAAGCAAATCTCAGCAGCAAATAAAACATTGGTATGTTACCAACATTGTTTTTAAGCAGTTTGCTTATAAATTTCTTACTGCTCTGGTTTCACGCTAATGGCTATCGAAGCTCCACCAGTTCAGGTGGTGCTTCTCTCATCCTTCAGGACCACACTGCTCCAGCGTGGGTCCCCACGGGCAGCAGTTTCCCCATACCTCCAGCTCCATCATGGGCTCCACGGGCTGCAGCTCCAGCTCAGGGCCTGCTCCCGCAAGGGATCTCTGCGGGCTGTGGCCTCCCTCAGGCTGCATCCACCTCCTATCCTGTGGGCTCCTCCATGGCTGCACATGGAGGTCTGCTCTGCATGGTGTCCATGAGTTGCAGGGAAACAGCCTGCTTCACTATGGGTCTCTCCTGAGCTGCAGGGAACTTTTGCTCTGTGCCTTGAGCACCTCCTACCCTCCTTCTGCACTGACTTTGGTGGCTGCAGGGCTGTGTCTCTCACTTTTTCTCGCTTCTCCCTCCCAGCTGCTGCTGTTGTTTTTCCCTTTCTTAAAAATGCTCTCACAGAGCACAACCAGCATTGCTCATGGCTCAGCTCTGTCCAGCAGCATGTGAAACCAATACACTTATAGTTGTCAGAAATTGTAGGACTGCTTGGGAATACCATCAACTGCTCAAAATTGCTGTGAGACTGATTAAAACTGGAAAGGACTAGCATCTTGTAGGCTGGGAGAAAAGGTCCAGGCCAGCAAGTCCACTAACCAGTAGAAATCACACAGGCATCTGCACTGTTGCCATGTAAGAAAGCACTGAATTAAGCCAACAAAAGTAGAGTTTCCTGTTTTCTTTAGCCATGCTTCTTGCTATAATTTTGACAAAAATGCAGCAAGGTCATTTCTAGCACCCACTAAAAAGTTCAGGGGCTTATCTACACCAGTTATGAACAAACAAGAAATTCTTGTGCATCCCATTTGCAAGGAAGATGCTTGGATATGTTCTCTGATTCCTTCTGTGGGAATTTCAGAACCTGCAAACCTCTAAAGTACATAAATGACACTGAGTGGTTTACAGACATAGCAGTTAGAGATGAAGGGGAATGTCTTACAGCATCTGTTCCTCACATTTTTCCTAAACGTTTTCACTTCGCTTGCATTTTTTGAAAGGGTAGCGCGCACTGGTTTTGGTAAACTTTTCTAGTCAACCCAGAGCATCTCTGGTCATCTTACATCCTCAGCGGCATTTTGCCTCACTCTTCTTTTTTGTGGCTGAGGAGGAAAAGCAGTTTCTAAATGGCTTCGTCTTCGAAGATGCCAAAAAGTATGGCCCTATATAGTGAAGTGCATATCTGTTTGATCTTTAAATTGTGAATGGGTTTTCTGATTTCAAAGATAATTCCCAAACTTCTAGATTCTGTACATAAAGGACAACGACATTACCAGCAAAGTGTCAGGGATGTGTGTTCCCTTGTGTAATAATTCATTTCCTCTCAGCTGTGAATGAGGGAAGTGCGCAAAGGGCATAGTGTAGGGAAAGACTAGACATATAAGGAAAGATTTAGTGAGGGCTGCTCATTACTTAAATAGCAGTAAGCTGGTAAGTCAATCAGCAGCAGACACAGGGTGCTGTGCCTTACATGTCTTGCGCATAGTTTTATGCAGTTCACTGGACATTAGATCTCTTGCTGTTTATTTAGTGGGATTCTTCAGTCTTGTCTGCCATTAATAGTTTAACATCAGCTGTGGTTACTTCTTATTCTCTCTTGCATCTTTTTTTTTTTATAAAAGTTCTTTTATTAAAGGTAAAATAAAGATCATCAGGCTGAGGATATTGCACTGCAGGTGATTGAGAGGTGAGAGAATTTTGCACAGTGCTTTATTTCATTGTGGTTTGTTTCCATCGTGTGATAGCCTAAAACACAAAAGGGTACTGCAGCAGCAGAACTGACTTCATAAGGTCTAGAGCAGATATGCTGCTGTACCTACGTATATCTGGGTCAAACTTGTGTGAAAAACGAATAAGACAACATGCTGTAAATATGCAGATGAATCACTGTCGTTTACCTTCCTTGTATTTAATCATTTCAAAGACCTTTACAGGATCAACTTATCCAATTTATGTCTGGTTCAGACATAAATTTTGGTTACTAAATTTCCTGACACAGAATATCAAGGTCTGATATAGTGGAAATGATCGTTGATGCGCATCTCTGCACAAATGGTTTAAAAAAAAGTTGTTTTGAGGGTAATATATTACTGTTTACCCAGTGTCCCACTCCAATTATTGGAGTGAGGGGAGATTCTTTAACATACCCGGAGTGAGATTAAGACACAAACGAGGTCAAATGTTGTCCGACCAGTTTAATAGAAATTCTGGTCAGTGAGGGAGATGGGGATGGGGAAGCAGGCGACAGTAAAAGATAGGAAGTAANCACATCTCCTTTGGTGGTTGCCTCCCTCAAGGCGCCGGTCTGAAAGGCTGCTGGATGGCTGTTTAGCGGCTGCTTGTCTCTCACTGCCCCTGGTCTGCAAGCCTTCGAGCAGCAGGCAGGTGGGCAAACTTTGAGACAGAAGAGTTCTCACAGCAAGCTTTGAGACAAAAGATTCAGAAACAGTCCCTTACACCCAGGGTTGTGAAGTCCCCCTGGAAAATTTGAGAGGAAAATATTACTGCGATTGTAGAAATCTCAGTAGCTTGACTACACTACTTCTCTTTGGAAATGCTAACAGGCAGTAGAGCAGACTGTGGACTAATGTCTTGCTAAGGGCTTTCCTTCGTGCCAGAGCTGTGTTGGTTTTTTTTTTTTTAAGATAAAAATCTTTAAAAGTTTTTCAGTGCAAAAAACTTTTCGTCAGAATTGCATAACTGAGTGTTTGTGTGTTTTGTCCAGAAATGTTGAAAGAGATGAGTTCTCTAGATACATTCTCAGAGAATGTTTATGGCTTTATGCCGAATCTCTGGCTCGTGAGTGTTTGAAAAGCAAATGCTGACTAACTCTAACTGCTATAGAACAGCAAAGGTACAAATCCCTCTGTAGCTCTCAACTGTGCCTTATTGGTCCTTTTGCAGGTAAAGAGAAGCTGTTACCAGGGTCATGATTGATCTTAATGTTAACTTTTGTCCAGAACAGTAAAAAACCAGAACAGTATAAAGCTGGGCATGTTTTTAATATATACATATTTTTTTACAAAACACAAGCATGGCCTCCTTGGCTTATATGGAAAAGAACTTTGGCACAGTTTTGTACCTCTCATTTAAACATTGTTTTATAGTCTGAATTCTAAATCCCCACTGTCTGAACTGTCAGGATTGTTAAGGTGATTAGCAAGCTGCTTAGATTGAAAAGTGGCCTATTTTAAGTACACTGGTTCTCTGCCAACAGGTTTTTTTGTTCTATTTTATTTCGTTGCCTTTTTTATTTTTTTTTGTCTCTTCATTATTCTCTAAATGGACTGCAACATCTTACTCTGGTGATTAAAACTGTGTCAAATTGCAAGACTGCCCAGATCTTTCAGAATTGATTATTAATAGAGTTTTGGAACAAATAAAACTGAGTTAATTAGTGCATCTGTAATCAGTGATAATCAACTCTATTCATTTACAACAAACATCTTTGCTGATCACACTGTAATATAAAGTAAAAGTGGCAACAGTTGTATATTAACACAATTGGCATAAGCTCTGTTTTTGCATACATTCAGTATTTGATGTGATATTTTTTTACTTGCTTCATATGTTTAATCATGTTTCATCATCTGTCTATAGGGTTTGTTGGGTACACAGTCTTTTATAACTTTTACTGCTGTGGCAGAGGATCCACTATAAATCAACAATGAGTTTATCGATATGAACCATGATTGAGATCTGTGTCTCATAAATCATCATATTTATAATAACCTAATTCATGTGGCTGCATTTTTTGGTGTTTCACACTCCTTATCTGTATGTATTCTGACATATAAAAATATTTAGATAAACAAATGTTGTGGTCTGATATCACAGAACATGGACCAAAATACTGCTTCAGTCTCAGGTTCTTTGTAAGATATCCAGATGCCATGGATGTGTGTTACTGGAATCTCTCATGAAGAATTCAGATGGTTCTAACCATCATATGAAGATAATTTTTTTTGGTGGTGACTAAAACTAAGAAGTTTCAGAGCTATAACTGAGTGACCAACACAGGATCAGGAACCTTGTAAGATGTTATTGTAAGACTGACAGCATTGATTATGGCCAAGGATCTAGCTAACCTAGCATCCTTTACCCTACAGTGGCAATAAGCCTCAGCGCAGAATAAGATCAGGATAAATATATGATATTTCTAATCCAGCTTTCTCCTAGCCTCTATTTTTCAACTTGGAATACCTGAATGAGATTCATGTTATGTATTTGTTTAAGAACTTACGGCGTATTTCTTTAAGTGCAAGGTGCTAGTGTGCCCTTGCTTGCAAAGCATTTAAATGGTCTACCATCTATTGTGTGAAGAACCACACTTTTGTTTTCTTCATAGATTGTTTTTCTAGCTTTCGTCATAGAACCATCATAGAACGGGCTGGGTTGAAAGGGACCCTAAAGATCACCAAGTTCCAACTCCCCTGCTGCATTCAGGGCCACCAACCTACATTTTTTTTGTTTGATAGTCTCTCATGCTTGTATTATGAAGAAGTGAACAACTGATTCCTATCCACTATTCCGTACCGTTCATGATGTAACCTTATAATACCTTCTAGACTGCCTTTTCAGGCTAAATAGTCCTAATCAGTTCAATCACTTTCAACATGGTAGGAACAATTCCTAATTCTAAAATATCCTCTCTGAGATGAGAGTCAAAATGCACACCATAATTGAAAAATAAGTAAATAAACATGAGTAATGATGCTTTCAGTCTGGTTACTTGTCTTTTCCTGCTGATTCACAGAATGTCAGAAAAACTTAGGTTGGAAGAGGCACACAGAATCATCCAGTTTACTCTTGCTCGAGGCTGAGATAACTTCAAAGTTAGATCAAGTTGTTCAGGACCTTATCCAGCTAAGCTGTGAAAATTTCCTGAGATGAAGATTCCACAAGCACGTTGGGTGCATATTTCAGTGCTTAACTGCAGCCACTACAATTTCTTTTCTCATATCCAACATTAATTTCCATTATTGCAAGTTGTAACTATTGCCTCTTATCCCTTTGCTCTGAGAAGAGTTTGTCTCTGTGTGTTCTTCTCTGTGACCTGTGTTTAGGTAATGGAAGATTGCAATTAGATGACACGCTAGCCTTCTGGCTACATAAATCCTTTTCCCTCAGCCCCTTCTCATATATTGTTTGCTCCAGCTCTTATTAATCATCTTAAGGGCCTTCTTGTGGACTCAGGAAGGAAACTTTTGAATCCACACTGGATCACACACCTATTGGTTCACCCAGTTACTTTAATAAACTCCAAAAATTCTGCATATCTGCTGTTGTAAATAAGTCTAGAACAAGGAAACATGGAAATGAACTTTTTACAAGGGTAGTGATAGGAAAAGGGGAATGGTTTTAAGCTGAAGGAGGGAAGGTTTAGATTGGGTGTCAGGGGGAAGTTCTTTACTGAGAGACTGGTGAGGTGCAGGAAGAGGCTGCCCAGAGAGGTTATGAATGCCCCATCCCTGGAGGTGTTCAAGGCCAGGTTGGATGAAGCCCTGGGCAACCTGATCTAGTGCCAGATCTGGAGGTCGGCGGCCCCGCCTGTGGCAGGGGGGTTGGAACTTGATGGTCCCTTCCAACCCAGGCCATTCTATGATTCTAGAAGCTTTGAATCCTTCTGGATTTTCTAAGGGAACTGCTACTGAGCCATGTCCTCAGTATCACAGTGTACAGCATGAGCTAGTTCTGGCTTTCAGTCAACTGGAAAACATTTATAATTAGTTAACTACCTGCCTACTTGCTTGATTTGTGTGTTTTTTTTTTCTTTTAAATTGTGTTGGGGAAATACCAAAACATCTGTAAAGTTTTATTTGAAATTGAAAAGTTCTATTAGTTTGGTGTCAAGGACCTGCTGTACTCCCTTTTCTGCAACACTCAAGCCACTGAGCACTAGTCACATGAATCCTGATAGAAAGCAAATGTTAACTTTTCATGCTTGAGTACCTACTGACAGCTAACATTGAACTTGTAAGCACAAGTATTTGCACTGGAAATGGTATCAGCTTTGAGAAGAAACACTGCTTAACATTGTAAGGTTACTTTCCTCAGTTCTTCTTGCCAGAATATAAGAATGGAGGCTATAAATAAGACCTGAAATACCCCTTCTTAGCCATGACTACTCACATACATAGTGTGATGACCATGATTGTGACAGAAAATCACGGACAGGCAGTGCTCTCTGTGTTTATATAACATATATAAAATATGATTGAAAGGAAAGAGACAGTTTCCCTAGAGCCTTTTTGCCAGACTCCCAGCACAGAAGCTGTTAACATAATCTCTGTCAACCAGAACAGTCTTTCACCAGACTGAGAACAGAGCCCTCCTATCCCTGTGTTCTGTTCCAAGTAGAGCCTATTCTGAAACCACAACTTAGACTAGATCTTATTTATTCTACTCCAGTTTATGGGAACTCAGTTCAGCATGCCTTGAAGTTGCAAAATCAGCATCTTCTCAGAAAGTCATGGTGGAACACTGCGATTCCTTTTCAACAAGACACCATCTCCCAGCAGAATAGCTTGCCTGCTTTAAACTATCACAGTAAACTCTCAAAATATGTATTCTGGTAAGACTTTTCTTTTTCCCTGAGAGATATTTTTATTTTCATTTTTACCAGCAGGGCAATAGTTGCCGTGACTCTCAAACTGAACACTTTTCTAATCTCTTCCTTCACTAGATTTCTAGTTCTGCACAGGGATTACCATTGATTCTTGACAATCTGCATTAAGGCTTGGTATTCAACCACATCCCATGGGAAATCCTACAAGCCTTGTTAGCCAGATCAACCACATCACACTCTCCTTCTGTTATGGTGTTTACTATCAGTTTTTCATGTCCGTGCTCCACCTTTTTGAAGAATGGGATTTCCATCTTTGACTTCTAACTTAAAGCTCAGTGGTTTGAAAAATCCCACAGACTTATCAAATTCCTACATATTTTTCTGTGCTTTTCCAGAGTACAGTGCCTAGACGTTTACCTTCTCAACTAAGAACATACTTATTTATCAAGAAGATTCTCAAAATGCAGGAGGCGAATCTTTCCTTTTGTGAAAGGAGCTATGTTCTAGCTTTCAGTTTTTTGCAGTCAAGTATTTGTACTTTTCTTAGTCACAATTACTCTAACATATTAGTATCACCTGGTATTTCTTTCCTTGATTTACTTCGTCTGATTTACTTATAACCTTGGGGACTTATCTGTGCAAAAATTTATCAACTTTGTAATTAAATATAATACAGTTTATTTTACTAACTTCATATATTGAAATACAAAATAACAAATATCCTCATAAATGCGTGGTAAGAGTGTTGTGAAAGTGATTGAGGCTGACATTCAGAATATTCTGGGTTTCAACGCAATCAAAAAAGGTAGGATCCTTGTTAATAATATAACTTGGGAATTGCATAAGATCCTGTGAACACCACGGAATTAATACATTTATTTCACATCAACTGTTTAAATGTATGAATATAATCTATTTTAACCAAGCTAATAGGAATGAAGCTGTAACAGGATTCATCCTTGTGTACAACTAAATAATGCCGTACTGTCCTCATGTAAAAAACTACTTCCCTCTGCTGTATTCTTAGCAGCTGAGACATTATGAATATACGTTCCCTAGAGTCTCCCAGAACGTGCTGACTTGAGCACAGTTATGTGATGTTATAGCTGTAAGTGTACAAAAATCACTGAGACTCAGAGGTACTTACACAAAACAACCAGAGGACTGCTGCATTTATAGCATGTTTGCTGGTCAATACAGTTCTTTGTGATATTGGCAGCCAAGACTTTTCTCTCCTGAGTCACAAAGAGGAACTTGCTCTACTGTCAGGTGACACTGAAGAGTGCAAAAGACTATGTGGTGTTTTTCTCCTTGTTTGCAGTAAATCCATTCTACGTCTCTGGTGGCTTGCAGAATTTTTTTGCAAAGTGTTTTGCAGAGTATTAATGATGGATGTGTATCAAATAGTCCTACAATAATACAATCTATACTTTAAAACAGGATTTGTGAAGTTGGATATGAAAACAACTAGAACAAAACAGTTTAGTAGAAAGGAAAAAGAAATAGGGAATAACACCATGGAATTGGAAATAACCAAGATGAAAATAAAACTGGAAGAGCGGAATATGTTTTGACAGGGAGCACTAGATATGATTCATTGCAGGACCTTGAAAGAAATAAAGCTGCAGGTCATTTTCAAGGGCTTGTAACACACCTGTGAATGGCACCATATAGCTGGGGAATAACAGACAAGTGTGTGTATTCAAGATGATTGTGAAAGTCTTTGGAGTATGTACAGACCTCAATGTCTGCTATGTTGGCATGCAAAACTTTTTAAGGAAGAGTTAGTTAACAACATTAATAGAAAATAAGATGGCAACAGACTAATTGTGTTTCTTTCTTTGGTGGTTTAACTGTTTTTCCAAACTGTTAAAAAAAAAAAAAAAAAAAAATGATCCAATCTTACAGGAATTAGTAAATTTTTAATCCGGTGCAAGATTGAGAACTATTAAAGAAATGTGATGTTGTATCATAATTCTGAGATGTGTGGGCACCATGTGAAATAATAGAGAGTAGCAAGCCATATGAAATCTAGAACTACAGCCTGAGGAACAACCTTACCTCATAAATGCTTTGGCCAGAACATTGGCCCAAGAGTAGACTACTTTCCACTCGTGAGCAGCCACAGCTTATCAATCAATCTGGCTAATCAACTTTGTCAGGAGGAAACCAGGCAGATTTCTCAATAATCTTCAAGACTTTGTTCTAATTTGATCCCCTGAAACACATAAAAAGCTAGCTGAATTTCCAGTTTGCTTTGGCTGTCCCTCTGTAGCTAAAGGGTCTTCAGAGGGGACAAAACTGAGTAGTCAGAAGACTAACTTCTCTCTTTCTGCCACCCCTGTCCTCTTGATGGCAGGTGCTGAGTTGGAGGTAGAGGAAGGGACAGACCTCAGGCCTCTTCAGCCTTCTGGGCACATGTGAGTTCCAGCCCTCCCCCGTGACTTAGTTACCAGGAAAGGGAAATTCAGGCATATAATCCACAAAGAATCTGACCTCAACCACCCTCCCAATATCTTATGTCTTCCTGTTGTTTATTTCTAGGATAGCCTTTTTTCTCAGTCTGGATACATAGTTCATGTTGTATCCTCAGAAAAGTAGGGTTTTTACTAGGCTACATAGTAGGAAATTTGTGTGATTGTTAACATGGAAAATATGGAGACCTTATTTCTGATTTCAATGGCAGTCCATCAGCAGATCATTTACCCATATTATAAAGCAATCAAATACCTCATAAGCATGCCTTGCAGTCTCTTCAGGTCACCAGAATGGTGCAAAGGGACAGTAGCACCAGCCCAAGTCTGCCATTCTTCTTTTTCTTTTCTTTCCAACTGATGCCACAAAGGCATTTTGCATACATGCGGTTTTAATAAGTTTCACAGACAGTTGCATAATATTTGCTCTGGTATCTAGAAAACCTTAGTGACTGAAGAATTTTCAGGCTTCAGGCTGTTACTCAACTAACACTGGGACCACGTGTCAGTGCTTTCATATATGTAAGTATTCTGAATACAGCTGCTTTCAACATACATGTTGAATCACAGCCTTATTATTTGTCCATTTTTTAGCTACAGCCAAATTTCATTTGATACTTTCACAGTGGCATTAAGTTTGCTGTTGTCATTTCTTGATGGAGTAATGCTCTGTCTTTGGATTTAAAGAGTCTACTGGTGCACGTAAAATATTGCTTCCTAAATCCAAGCTCAGCCAAGTGCACTGCTAAGATATTTAGAAGGTTCTTAAATTATTTCCACTTTAAAAATATTTTTAGGTATTCCATTTTGTTAGCTTCTTAGGTTAATAGAAAATTGCTTTCCTGGCTTGACATTGACATAATTTTTCTTCTTTTTTTTTTTGTTTAGCCCTCTTTACAGAGGACAGTTAATTTTGTTGTTTGATATTTAGAACAGATACTAACGTTGAATAGAACATTGTTTCCAAGCCAGATCAGTAGCTACCTAATTTTTTTTTTTTTATTTTTATTTTTCCAGTATTAGCTTAGGACTGGCAACAATACAGCAGTAAAAGAAGTAAAAGTTGGAACAGGTTCAGAGATTGCTTAGACTTAATCCAATAGCAAACATTTAATTTCATTTTTATAAGACATCTCATCCTTCTCCTATCACTATTTGTAGATGCCAGCTCTTAACCTTATTTTAATGAAAATGGCAGAAATAAATCCCCTCTGATCATTTTTATTTCCTACTA
Organism: Penelope pileata; assembly: GCA_013396635.1. NCBI lineage: Eukaryota > Metazoa > Chordata > Aves > Galliformes > Cracidae > Penelope > Penelope pileata. The sequence goes on along the minus strand of WBMW01004079.1, from coordinate 34,284 downwards.
GTTCTAAATGAAGATATTCCTAGTGTGTATTAACCTTGCTTGGAGATGCTGAATCAACTGGTCTCAAAGAAGCCAAGTGTTCCTATGTTGCCGGCTATTGGTTTGGCTCTTCTGCATTGCTAGAGTCAACTATTAGAATGTCCACTGTTTGCACTAATTCAAATCACAAAAACTCTACATTCAGACTTTTTTCCCCACAATACTAGAGTTACCTTTATTTCATTTTGTTGAATCCTATCTAAGAGAACAAAAGGAATAAATGCCATTTACATATTCATTTACCACAAATTAGACAAATACCTTGATTTCTTTGTTCTCCATTTATTTCTTTCTGAAAATTTTAGCCTTTTGCTTCCCCCACCTCCCCAGTTGTTTAAGCAGCTAGGCCAAATGAGGAAACAATTACAGGATGTTGGCTTTAAAAGTGTGTGGCTTTGCCAAATAAGTTTATCTTTTTTTTTTTCGCTGTGGCTTAAAACATGCTAAATTCAAAGCCAAGTTACTAACCTAAAACTCATGGTAACTTCAATTTTCTTGCATTGGGCTTACAATGAACTTCGATAGTATTTCCACAGTCCCTTTGCCAGTGATTAGTTTGGAAGATAGTATGTTTTGAATTTGCTGAGAGATCTACTGCTCTTAGCTTAGTTTTTAGTACTTTTAAAAAGCAATCAATAATGTCTGTTTTGTAATAAGAAAAATTTATGAACTGACAAGCAAAATGTAATTATAGTGGGTATTCTGTACAAGAAAAAAGAGGTGATCTTTAAACCATCTCAGCATTCTGTTTGCACTCATTTTCATTGATATAAATGATTAAGTGGTTCTGTGCTGAAACATTTCTCTCTCAAAGCTTAACATGGATCTGGAAAAGTTGTTGCCAAAGATTTCAATAATGAAGTCAATGACCATTTGCATTAGTTTTTCATTGTTACCTAAAGACTAAATTTTTCACAATATAATCTTTTATTACTAAGGGCCTAGCTTCAGCAGTAACTTTGACATCTTTTATTTTTGATCTCTGGGGACTGTACTTGAAAAAATGTGTAGGTTCATGACAAAAGTGGAGACTGCATCAAAAACTGGATAAGCTTTGCAGTTAATGTAACTGTTTCTCTCTGCCTTTCCTCTGCTGAGAAAGGGCTCCTTCCTGAATGAACCACTGTAAGAACATTCCAAAAACATGATATAATGATGAAGAATAAGAAAATAAAAGAATTTCCTGCTTTTAAATGACTTTGCCTAATAGGATCTGATCCAAAACTTACTGAGATTTGTGAAAAAACACCTACTGAGTTCAGTAGGCTTTGGCACAATCTCAAAAATAGACATGTTAGTTTAGTTTCCATTTAGAGTCAGGTCAAAACTATGTCTATGTTATTTAGCAATGTGTTGAAATGATATAAAGTTAAGTAAACATTCTGTCTTTTAATAATCAGAAATTACAATTTTAGCACAAACTAAACAGTTCAGGTAGTTAAGGTAAAGCCTGTTTAATTTTGAAATGGATGATTTTTGATACACCATACCTGTTTTTCCTACTTTGTTTTTTGATGACACATATTTCTTCATCAACAGTTCTACTGTGCAAACTCTTACCAAAGGATCCAGTATTCTAGGTATTAGAGACAAACAAACAAAACAAACCCAAAACCAACAAAAAGAAAGAAAACCTTGAGGTCTTTGAGTTTCAATGTCTTCATTTAGAGAAATATACATCTGACCAGTGTAGGTCAAATCGTTAGATAGAACCTCCAGTTGTGCCCAATATGTAACAAGCAGCAACAATTCCATAATGCATCCCACAAACTCTGCAACAGCAGATATGAAGGACATTGCTTGCAGTGCTGATCAGTTTACACCTAAGGTATAATAAATTAATTTGCCAGGATTGAAGTTAAAGTAAGTGAAAAGCTGCAAGTCTGCTAGACTTGCTGGAAAACATGGATCAAGTCTTTCAGATAAGAAAAACTCTTACTCACTACGGCCTTCTTTGGTAATAACCTCAAACTGGAAGACTTGTGCACAATCCATAAAGCCCCACTGATCCTTGTGGGACAGTATATGGGTAAAGAGATCAGTTGGCAAAAATCTTTTCTTAGTATTGGGGCCTAAGACTAACAGTTGTAGAGGATGCAAGAAGATGAAAGGGGAAATCTGAGCCTGCTCAGATTTATGCTCAGAAATATGCTTCTCAATGTGACAGAATAGCACAATGACAGCTATTGTTATGCTAGATGTAAATTCCAGCTACGAACATTACATCAGCTTTTTTTTTTTTTTTTTTT
>WBMW01004079.1:0-26258 GCA_013396635.1 Penelope pileata | reverse complement strand
AAAAAAAAAAAAAAAAGTGTTTGTATAGATCATTCCTCTTTTCTTCCACATAATTTGTTAATGCATACAGCAGCGGAGAATTTTAAGAGATTCCTTTCATGCGATGTAAGAACAAATTATCTTCATTCAGTCCAATTTATACATGAGAATAACTGACTCAAAACAGTCCTGTGATCAATGCTGCTATGACTACCTTAAACACATTCACTAAATATTATCTCTACAGAAAATAGCCTTGTAGGATTAATTGTTATATGTGATCTTTTTAAAATGATTTTAAAAGGTCAAAATTTTAAAATGATACTGTCATTTAAATGTAGTGTGAAGGTTTAAGTACAAATCACTCTAAGGTAACTTTTTTTTTTTTAAGAGCGGACTAATGCAGTATTATGTTTTATAGAGCAATAAAGTTATGTACTAAAATTATGCTCATAAATGTAAGCAAATGTAAACCAAGCTATTAGTTATGTTTTCTCAGATAAAAGTGATTAGCATAGCTATCAAACTCTTCTCCCATTTGAATAACAGAATTATGTCTGAAATCTAAGGCTTGTTTGTGAAAGCTAGGTCTTAAAAAGAAATGTAAATCCAGCTATCAATGTTGTATTTGAAAGTGAATGCAGTGGCCTGCCCATCATTCTTCTAACAACCAAGAGCAGAAGAAGAAGAAGATGACCCAAACTGCAGCTAAACATATCGATACAAAATGTGCCTCAAATGCCATTTTAGAAATCATTCTTAGCGTTTTATCATAATCTCCTTACTGCTGATCAGATTTATTTAAAAACTATTGTGGTTTGCTTAAACGTAAGAATGATGAAAGAGTCATTTAGTAACAGTCACCGAGATACAAAGTTTCATGTATAATTCATGAAGTATGTGGTCATCTACTAGCAAATTAATTTCCATCTGACAGCTATACTTGTGGTAGTGTCCTCTTAGGAAGGGTAAGGGTATATAATTAAAATCTGAACAGAACAAATTAATGCTGATTACTTCATAAAGAATTTAAAAGCTTGAATATTGTTAACTATCTTTTATAGGATCAGAACATGTATTTTGACAATATATAGATGGATTTTCTTAATCTTGTATCCAATTGTGGTTAAAATTGCTTCTGGAAAATCCAACTGTTTAAAACAAACAAAAAAAAATCAAAAAAACTCAACTCCCCGCACCAAACCTTCAAGGGAGAAATAAAATCTTTCTCTATTAGTAGGTGGCTAATGCTAATATTGATTGTGGCTAAGAAACATACTGTATTTTAGAAGAAAAGCACTGCTCAGACAAGTGCAGTGTTCCCTTTGCATCCTTCCTGCCTCCTTCCTTTTTCTCGTTAACTCAAGTTAATCAGTGTCATTTGAAGTATTTAATGTGTTTGCCACGCTGAGAGGAAGACTAAAGATGACCAGCTCTGGTGATTGTAAAGGATTTCTTCTTATTGCTTGTAATAAAAACTATTACAATGACAATACCTGGATTTTCAAGCAGTTATGGAATGAAGAACGCTGCAGAGATGGCTTCCACGTGATCTTACCGAGCAGAATTTTTTAAGGTTTCTCTTGTGTTTCGCACTTCCGTGTCGTGTGAAGTTTAGCTTGCTCTTGCAACTGCAGTACAAAGTCATAAGAACGTATTAGCATATGCTTAAGTCTGTCATTGCCTTCCATCTCACTTCCCTAAGCAATTTAACAAGAGATGCAGTAGAATCATACCTTTCTAGGCAAAGTTTTTTGCCTGATGTTGCAACACTGGATGGAAAATTAGACTTCCGTTTTGAGACAAGGATATCTTCTGTGTGACAGCACATCAGTTGTCAATTCAGTTTATGCCATCCCTCCATGATTTTTTTTTAGAGAGACTGAAGATGCAACCTGGAGAAAAAAAAAAGAAAAAAAAAAGAAAAAATTGTGCAGTAACAGTTGCAAAGTGTAGCCCTTCAGTACTGGACGACGGTAGAGTTTAGTGAGGAAGAAAATCTTGTTAATTTACAGAGAATTTGAAAAGATGACAAGATTAAACCTAAAAGAATTCAGACAATAAACATGCATACAAACACAAGTGGTGTATATAACGTTAAAACATTGCATTGCTCAGGCAAATTGATGTGTATGAGTGTTTCATAAAGACAAGACTGGTAAATCAAACAGGGACTTATACTGAGCCCCAGGTAATGTGAAGGAAGATTTGTCTAACAGTGGAATTTATTAATCAGTAAGGCAATTAGTACTATCCGTTTACAGTTTCTGTGGTTCTCAGTAGTGAATGAACACTTCTTACACACTCCCTCCTTCCACTTTTTAGAAAGCTTCTATGTTAAAAGACCTTACATGGAAAAGTACTCATAGTATGATCACCCTATCCTCTTTCCCTCCCCTTTAGTCAACCTAACAGTTGACTTTTTGTTTTACCTCACTAATAAGTATTCTGGCTCCATAGCTCTGTTCTTATGTCATGCTCTTCTTACCTGAATTTAATAAATATATGACATCTTGCTACGGGCTATAGTTTGGGTACAGCTGTAGTTAAAGAAAATAATTGTAGAAAATTTCTATTGAAAGGGACTTCTTGAGATTATCTAGTCAACACTCTGTCTCCCTTTCCTCTCAAAGCAGGGCTGACTTTGATGTTAGATCGTGGTGCTGCAGCTCACATTGGATGAAGTTTTGAAGGAAGAATTCTAAGGAAACTGTTAGTAAAAATTTCTTGCTATTGAATTTTTATTTATTTATTTGTTTATTTATTTTAAATAACACAAGTTTTCTAAAATTAGCTGAGGTAGAATACCAGATTAGACAGCTCAAACAGTTTTTCCAGTCTGGAGGCTTTAAAGAGGAAACTGGTTTTGTAGCATCAGTGCTGGGATGAGTTGAATGCCGTTTTGTGTTCTTTCAATAAGAAGTTGTTTTCTGGTATCAGAGGATAGGCTGGTGATGAGATAGGGAGGAACTCAGATCTGAAAACATTGGGAAAGATATAGAGAGGGTAATTAGAGTTGATCAGAAGTGGCATAAGCTAAGCTGTAAACTAAAGTGATAGGGAATGTACAGATACAGGGAAAATATCCAGGTTTAACATGAGTAAAAAATGAATGAAGGCTGCTTGAGGGCGAGAACATCAACAATGAGATTAATGGCGAGCAGTGGCAGCAGCTGCGTGTCAATAGAGTATTAAGTCTGAAGATGTTTTAAGTATAAAAATCCTATAAGGGGAGACATCCCACACGTTAAAATTGAGTTTATGTGACCTGCAATTTTGTAAGACACACTGGACAACAATTATATCAAATAAATATTATCAGATGGCCAAAATGTGAGGCATAATGTTACATGTGCTGAAAAACTCTGTCATGCTGCAGTGTTTAACACAAGCTGAAAGAACAGCATAAACTGCCAGTAAATATAAAATGAAATGAAAACAAACACTGCAGTGCATGACTTCCTGTGGGATTTGATATTAATCCCCACTTATGAGGAGTAGTCTGTACAACATATTTTCCTCAGGGGGCTTGTGAGTTATCCAGCTAATCCTTATTCAAGGCATATGATTTGTATCCAGCAAGAAATTGCACAGATTTTTTTTCAATAAGCTCCAAATGTATAGAACTGATAATAAGGTCTCTGTAGTTGGATTTTGGGGAAAAAAAACAAAGCAACAAAACAGCAACCTTCAAAAACAAGGTTAATATGCGCATTTCACTATGCAGTGGTTCTATAACTATCAGTTCTATAACTTTTATATAAAGGTGCAGATTTAAACATCTGATCATCTTCTTTTTAAGGTCTGCTTGAATTTAGTTTCTCCTTTATTCTCTCAAGAATTTCTTATCCTGTTATTACATCTGTTTTTATTCCCTGTTGTAAGGAAACACGAGGTCATGGCCTGAATTAGTGATTGGTGAAGGGCGGGGGCTGGCCTAAGGAACACCTGTACCCTCCCCCCCCCCGCCATGTCACCAGGAGAGGTGGACCCAGGGTGGGATTACCCTGGGCTCATTTAAGAGCCAGCCACCGAGGGGAAAGTATCTCTCGCGTGGGACCTGGCTGTTCCTCATCTCGGTGGGAGATCACTATCTTGTAAGTTGAGATCTTTTGTTTACAATCATTAAACCATTTAATACTCTACCTGAGATCAGTAGAAATCTATCTGAAGTGATCTCGCTTCTGCAGTTGCACCACAGCTGTAAATCACAGATTTTCTTAATTTTTTTTTTTTTTTTTATGTTTTCGTGCCTTAGTTTTTGTGTCTTAGTGGTAGATTTTCTGTCCTTAATGGTTTTGAAGTTTCTTATGCTTACCATCTGAGCATAGTTTTTCCAGGTTCTTCTGCCTGATATATTCTCATTTCACATCCTAGTAACAGCATCTGTACCACCATCCCACCCCATCCAGCAGAAGACAAAACAAGCAAGCCTCTCTTTTTGTTTTGTTCACAGGTAGAAGGTTGTTTGCAAGATGTCATATCATAAGATCCTTAAAGACACTCTAGACTAGCACTTTCAAGGTCTTCTTGAAGTCCAGGCATTCTGTCAGCTCAAGAGCAGATACTTTAAAAGACTTACTGTCCTTTCAATTTTAAATAGAATAATATTGAAAGGCAACTAAAACTAACTTAGTTCTTTTACGATGAATACTGGAACTGTTGGGTGGACCTTTAAGATGAAAAACATTTCTGTCCCCAGTGAGCAAAAATGTGGGGAAGTCCACTTTTCTAATGGCTGACTGCTGAAGAGTAGATTAGAAATGCTCGGCTGAAGTATTAGCTGAGGTTCGATTCTTTCACAAAGTCCTACGTCTGGGAGGTGGGAGAACAGCCTGTGCTAGCAACTAGATCATTTCCTAAACTAAGCCTGGGTGTACTTCTATTATGCACTGTACTTTTTTAGTTTGTGCAAAAATACCTCATTCATTTCTCATGTTTGGAGACTGAAAATTCCTGCTGTGACTAGTTGTTAGTCCTGGTAGTAAGGTCTGTGGTACACAAGCAGCAAATATTCAAAGACTAAATCTTGGCCTGAGATTATCTGTCTGCTAAGTACAGAATACTTTTAAGTAGTGTATACTTAAAATTATACATTGTTTGTATTTTAAGAGCTCAAATTTGGTACGTTGCTTCTTGTTTAAATAGGCATAAGAAGGCGGAAAAGATGTAGGGATATTTTAAGGTTTTCCAAAATGATCTTTCTTTAAGCATGTTTTCCTACGCAGCTGGCTTCTCTTTCGTTCCAGTGAGGTGAGAACACTTGAAATAAAATCTTTTCTTGCTTATGAAACATAGGCTGTTTGTCCATTTGTTTGAAATAAAGAGATTTCCAGTAAGTATTCTTTACTGAAAGATTTTGACACAGTAAGCATAGATAAGTAGTGATGAATGCTTTAGAAAGGATGAGCACCTTTGCCCTTCTGGAGAACATTTATGACCTTTTGTGAATCACTTAGGTTTTTAACTCTTAGGGTAGTTTATTGCAGTTGTCAGGTGTTTAGAGTTATATTCTCAACTCTGAGAAGAACTTGCTGCGTGTTTGACTCAATCTGTACATCTGTTAGTTTCCATGTATATGTGAAGAATGACACTGTTTTTGTATTTTTAATTTCCTGGGGAGGTGCATAGCTTCTGCAGTGCTGGAAAGAGAATACTTTGACTTTGTTGCCTATGATTTTCTCATATTTGTTTAAGATGTGGGTTCATGTTTTGTTCCGTGTATACCTCCTACCAGTAGCAAAATTTCAGATCCTGAAACCGGTGACTTCCCCAGTTAATTGTGAAAAGATTCCACAGAAGCTATAGAGTTCACAAACCTCAATTTCTAGCTCTGTTCTTATGACAAAACGACTGTAACAGCTTAGACTGCTTAGTTTTTGGACTTTTAGCTCAGTATTTGCTGAGTCGGGAGAAGCGCTATCTGCTTGGTCCTTCCTGCTGCTGCATACACTAAGTTTTTCTTAGTAACCTCAATTACTTATTGTTCATATCTTCTGAAAGAGACTTGCAAAAATGCTGAGATGATCCTGACTTCCTGTTGTTGAATATGTCAAATTGTACTGGGAAGTAAAATCCACTTACATTACGTGTCAGGCTTCTATTAACTTGGGTTGAATATCAGTTCAGTGTTATGTCTGTAAAATGTTCCAAGCCTTTAGCAGTTCTGTGAACTTAAGATTTCTAGTTGGCTCAGGAAGTCCATAATTCAGTAAAAATTGCAAAAGTATGTGTTTGACTTACTAGTTGGGTTGCTATTAGTTGATGCATCTGTTTCCCGACTACTGGAAATGCAGTGCCATGAAGTGCTCTTTGTCCCAGTACAGACACATACCTTGTGTACTAGACTGTCGTAGAAAGACCTGACTTTCCATAAGTCATCTTTTACATGTTTTGGTGAAGGTAAAAGGGCAAGAGGAAGAAGTAAAAAGAAAGGCATTTGTTGTCAGTTTCGAATAGTAAACTGCTTCTTGTAGGCTGATTTCAAAACTGGAGATCGAGGTAATCAGTGGCATCAACGATGTTATTTGCTTTTCCGAGGACATACAGTACGTAGCTAAGAAATGTTTATTATATATCATGCATTGTAGTCTTAGTCCCAAATACTTTTAAAACACTCGATTCCTCTGGTGGTTTAACAACCTCTGAAACGGTCAATGTTTAAAAAGAGAACCCATTTGTTCTCCACATAGCATCTCTCTAATGAAATAGAAACCAGTGGATGGAAACTCTGAGAACATTACATTCTTGCCAATATAAGGTTGGACTCATGCTGATGGTTAACTTGCTGAACACCAGGAACATCGGAAGTGCCAAGACTGTTTCCTCTCTTCTACTGCATAGTAAAACTCCATCAAAAAATTCAAGGAGCACATTATGAATGCTTAAATTTTTTTGTGATCAACAGATAATTGTATATGATCCCAAGGACTTTTCATGATTGTAGGGCTGCCAAATACAAATTGAAAAAGAAAATAGCCTCTGTGGTATGCTACCCGCCATACACAATTTAAATTACTTAGAAAAAAGCAAAAAATTTGTAATGCCAATTTTTTGGCACTTACTGATTTGGTTGGACAAGTCCACTCTAATGCGTTTAGAAGTCTGACCTGCACTTAAAAATGAACTCAATATATGATTCCCTAAATTACAGCTATTGTCATAATCTCTTCCTACTCAATCGGTAGAAACTTGATCTAAGTACAGTGTTTATTCTGTGTATGCCACATAATAAACGCTTGCATATTTGACAGCTACCTAATGCATCCAAATTTAAGAAGCCATGTGAGTAACAGACTGTAAAGCAGAAAGCTCACTTGGGACCTCTGCCTGGTCCCAGCGTGTACTTAAATTCTTAAGGCTTCAGAACTGTCTGTTGGCACAGCTTTGTCAAAGTAAGGCTGACCACTCTAGTGGAATCCTAACAAATTGAAATCATCTGGGTGCACTGACAGAAGCCAAAAAGCTGATTATATACTGCTTTTTCCAACTGAGCGACCAGACCACAACACTGGACCATGTGTGTGGCCTCACCCACTTGCATATACGGCACTTCTGGAAGTGAAATGGCTATGAAATCACTAACTGGTTCATCCTCTGTATAAAACAGCTAGTTTGTCTTAGTGACTTAACAAGTCTTGACAAGCCATCTTTTTGGCTAAAATTCTCAAAATCAAAATGAGGAAAATGTGACAATTGCACAATTACTTCCTTCATGTACAGAGTCTTGGGAGTTAAGAAGCTAAGTATTGGAAAACTTCACTTACAGAACAGTTGGATAAAGTCTGTCTACGGAGATGTTGATGTGTATACGTCTTAAAGACTAACTAGTGTACTTGAACTGTGTTTTCCAGAAAAGCAACATTTACTTGTACTCTAAGTAAGAGTTACTTGAGGAATTAGTGTAATCAATTAGATGAACCAAGTAAATCTTACTTTGCAGATTTTCAGGCTGTGTAATTATCTCTGTTATAAAGAGAGGAGTAAAGCCAAATATCTTACTTATCACTAGGATAAATACAGATCCTTCAGATTTATGTTAAGAGCACTGGAAATGGAATTTGTCCCGTTGTCTTAGTTTATTGCTTAAAATCTTAAGAAGAAATACTTAAAAGAATACCTGAAAGTTGAATGAGCTTGATTCTGTAGTTGACTGAAAAGTATACAAATTGGTCTCGAAATTCATTAGGGAGTTGATCCTGCCTCTTCCCTGAGCACTGATAGTCTGGATAAAATGGAAACTAGATCTTGACAAAGGAAAACCTGTGGCATCTGAATACCTTTTAATGAGAAGAAATGAATTGTCTGAATTCAGTAATAAAACTCCCAGTAAGTTCAACAGGGAACTGGGAGTTTGGGAGAGGGTGGGATATCTGTCAGGATTTCACCGAGTATTTCATACATGATTTGAAGAATACATGATGAGTAAGAGCAGCTGTTCATCCTGAGTGCTTTTTAAAGGCAATTGATGAAAAGATGAAAAAAGATGAAATCATTTTTCTAGTTCCTAGATGCATTATAATACAAATCACCAAATCTTTGTGCTATCATTTCTGTTCATCTGATGACCATGGATTTTTTGGCTGTTTGCATTCATGATTTGTTTGAGCTTCTTTCTAATAGTATTTGGACTTTGGAAGTTGATGTTTTCACATGCTTGTCTTGCAGTTTCAACATCATGTTTCTATCTATTGGTATTTATGTTCAGAATTCGTAGCAAGAAGTTGAAGGATACCAGGTGCAACCAGTAAGAGCAAAAAAGGAGGGACAACACAGGGTAAAATGGACTTTTCCACCCCAATAGGAGGTTTAAATCATACCTGACTCAGGAGAGAATTGTTTCTTCTTACAGTAGCAGTCTAAAATCTGGATCATAGTGCAGTGAAGACATATCCCCAGAAACACAGTGACTGAGCACTAAACAGTGCTAGATTTCTTTTATGAAAAACATTCTTTGAAAAGTCTGTATAAGCAAGAAGCACACGTTCAGCTAAGCTTTGTTTTTGTTTCTCTTTAAGTATTTGTTAATTTATTTGGATTTTTGCATGCATGTAATTCTTTAATTTCCATACGTTGTAGTTCCTCTGAACTGTAAGCAGGTCTTGATTTTTCTTTCTCAAACATCTGTGACTCATGGACTAGCTATGCAATAGCTACGGTTTCAATGGCTTCCATTAAAATCTTAACATGATAGCTGTTCTTGCAATATTCTGATCATTTTGTTAAAGGCTGAAAGTTAACACGAGTTACTCTACATTAATGTGTTTGTTAAATCTTGATTAGTATTAGCAGTGACAAAAGTATGTTATATCGTCAGGGCTGAGATTGTGACTGTAATAAGCATTGCCGTCCTTCGCAAGCATGCTTTAAATCTGCTTGTTTTCTACTGAAAAAACAGGTACAGTTGTTCATATATAGAAATAACCTTTTCATAAAAATCACAAGTCAAGCATCTCTCATTTATTACTGTTACTTGCAGAAGATAACACTTCATCATGGGAAATAATGTGTGAGGTAACTGAATTCAGACAGATCTTTATCTCTTTTATTCCAATGAGCACTTTTTAAAGGATGTCTCACTTAACCTTTCACAAAAACCCAGTATTTGCCAGACGTCAACAGCAGCAACAGATAAGGATTCAGGAAACCTAGAGCCTGTTTGAAAAACTGCCAGTCATCTGATGTACAGCTTGGTCAGGTTCCTTCACTCATTTTGCTTTTGGCTTCCTTGCTATCTTACTTTCTTTGCCTTGCCAGTTAAATTCATTCAAAGTGACATTTCTTTCCCCAATATCTTCAGACAGCATGTATTGCAGTTGGGTCCCAACCAACATTTGGGCCTTAAAGTTCTACTGCTTCAAGTCTTTATTCCTCTAAATACTTTGCACATGTATTTTCAGGAAAAGAACAGGAGTAGAAATGAGACTGTTGTCCCTCCATCGTTGCTGCTTTAGAAGTCCTTCTGCAAGCTATTTGAAATGTAGTTGTAGATTACTTTGAGAAATCTCAAGAAAAGCAAGGAAAAGTCTATGAAGCTGTCTTAGTTTCTCACAGAAGTTACTTTTCTCATAGTGTCTGGTATGAAGCTATATTTTGGTCCGAGAAGGAAAACAAAACTGGTAACAGCTGGCAGCATTGAACAGAGCCAAGGACATATTCAACTCCTCAGCTTCTTGCATTCCTCTGCCAGTGCAGCAGTTAGAGGAGCACAAGAAGCAACTGAGAGGGGACAGTACCAGGGCAGCTGACCCAAACTGACCAAAGAGCTATTCCATACCATACGACATCACGTGATGTTTACTGAAGGGGGTTAGCCGGGAGGAGGGGCTGCTGCTGGCTGGGTATCAGTAGTGAGCCCTTGCTCTCTATATCATTTATTTTTTTGTGTATATATATACTGGTATTTCTTTTACTTTCTTTACTATCTTAGTAAGTAGCGTTTATCCCAATCCACGAGTTCTACTGTATCTTTCTCTTAATTTTCTCTCCCATCCCATTTGGGGAGAGGCTAGGGTGAATGAATAACTGTGTGGGACTTAGCTATCTGCTAGGTCAAACCACAACAGAAGCATTCCAGGATTAGATACCTACCGATTAGAAATTTGGCTGAGGGATTGATCTTCAGTTGCTGAGGTCTGTTTTTAAGTACCTACTTTGGTTTTTTTGAACTTTCCTATTAAAAGCAGTTACCTAAGTTCAAGTTGCTGCTGCTATGCTCTCACAGAGGTGCCCATTTTTGATTCCACTTTATTTTTATTTTTATTTTATTTTTCCATTTTTGATTACCACTTTATTTTTTAACAAACAATTAATCTTAAGTATTTGGTATCTAAGGTACATTCTTGGACACAGTCTTAGCAGTGTAAATTCTGTCAATCCAAAAAAATTTATGCATTTTAATATTTAGACTTCTTACATTGTATTCCGGATGTGACAGTTCAAGGTATTGAGTATATTCACTAAAGGAATGCAAGAAAGATAAAAGGATGTTTTCTTGGCACAGGATTATTGCCTTTCATCAGAGTGTTTTTACTGGATCTCAGTCAAGCTATGTTTTTAGGGAGTTATTTCTTTGTCTTTCTTTTTTTGAGGGTTCTAGCACGAGATACAGTGCTTTCATTTGCTGAAGTATATAGATGGTTGCAACTGGTGAGTGATATATAAAGCTAAATAGTCTAAAGGAGGTACTTTGGACCTGAGATTTAGAACCAAAAGAAGGTAGATGTCTTTAATTTCTATTCTGTTCCCATCTGTAAGAGCTGCTAATATTCCCTCAACTCATAGTTATGTAGTAATATGAAACTCTAGAATACTATAATGGTACATATCACCAAAAGTCCACAGAGGAATTAATAATTCCATTTTCAAAACTAGGCTTGGTCAGTACTGTATAAATGAACTCATCAGAGGCAGTAAACTGAACAAGGAGAAGAAAAGAAAACTGTGAACAGTTGCTATGCTGGTAGTTCTATTCTTAGATGTAGGATTTTGTAGAAAATTGAAAAGTTTCAAGTAAAAAGACTGAATTAAGTTTACGCAGTTTTGCATTGTTTTAATTTATATCTTTGAGGTCTTAAATTTTCACCGTTTGTAAGACTTAATGGCTACTTAGTACAGAATACAAGAAAAATATGAAATTCTATACTTCTGATTAAGTTTACAAAGTGTACTGTGCATACGTGTATATTTATGAGCATATACATGAAGTGTATAAATATATGCAATTTGTATGTTTACAAAGTATACAATGCATATGCAGTCCTGAAGAAAGAGCAGGCATATTTGAGATAATCCAGATATCTAGATTATTTCTATTGCTGACTATAAATTCAATTTGCCAAGGGGATGTATAGAAGTAGAAAAGAATGTCAAAGCCGGAAGAGACAATTCCAAGTAATGATAGCAGTTTCTACAATATTATTTCTTTGCTGGACTTTTGTTGACACAACTGAATGTCTGTCCAAATCTCTTATTGATTCAGTGATGCTTTACACAATCTTGTATCTCAAATGCATCAATCGGCCACACAAAATATTTAAGTACCTGTCTAAATATCTCTGAGGTTGCATATTCATGACAGTGCCATACACTGTTGTGAGATTCAGCCTGTTGACCCAGAATGGTTTAGACATCCTGCGTGCTAGACAAGGAGTGACCTGGCTGAGGTGGCTGTTTAGGGACTGTGGCTCTGCAGATTTTGTGATGGAGGGCAAACAGTGCTCCTGGATTCATTCGAGCAGTGGCCAGGAGAGAAAAATTCTACTCTGCTGACTTGTTCTTAATTTGTTCAAATAGAATGTTTACTGACATTAAGGTAAATGAAATTATAAATATGATAATATCGGTACAAAATGAAACTGATATAAATTAGTCATGATTACATGTAGACTGAAATTTTTCAAAGGTGTTTTAAAAGTGTGGCAGGAATTTCACGAGTGCAACATCTCATCAACAGTAGTGTGCTATCTTGTTGGATTTAAAAAACATAACTTTACTCTATGCCTTGTTTTGTATTGCTTAATAAGTATCCTATCAATATTGCTGTTTGTATATAAATGTCTGTGGGAAATATGAAGAGTTTCATGTTGTGGCTGTTACTGCAGTCTAGAATGACTAATTGTTTGTGTATATGTACATTATAGCAGCCTGCATAATGAAATAAGAAACAAATATTTGACAAATATTTCTACGCAAGCTAGTATCTTGCTAGTTCCTGGTTTTCTGACCAGGTTAAAGAAGTTTCACAGGTACTAATAAATAACTGAAAAATAATTCTACACTTGATTCTAACTTGAAAATAGAGACAACACCATTTGGTTGTGTTTTTACTTGAAGTATTTCCTTTGTTCATGCACACGAAAGAAAACATAGGCAAAATAAATGCTCTAGCACTATAATAGATGCTCCATGACACTGCTGATGGTTTCATATCAGTTAAATGACTAATGTCAGTAGAGCTTTTTCCAGTTAAGTCACAGTGACATAACAGAACCTGTTCTCTAAGCAATGTAGTTACACCAAATATTTAAGAAAAAGACTACTACTCTTCTCCACCTAAGAGAGATTAAATTTCCAAAATTCAGTTCTATTCCTGAAAGCTCTTCTCTTTTTCCTTGTCTCTTGTCTCCTTCTCACTCAACTCATGAACTTTCCACGATACAGAGTGAGGCCTAAGTGTCTGTGTGTGTTCCTGGCACATCCAACACAGCTACTGCTGTCAAGAGGAGCACTAGGAGTATGCAGGTCAGTGCTTCATTAGATTTTTTTCAACAGACTGCAATAAGGATACACCTTAATAGCTCCAGGCAATTTTCTTAAGCACTTTGATTAAAATACAACTAAAGAGGTATTCTGGCAATTTTGCTTTTGTTTCTATTTAACTAGGGGGAAAATAGGAAAGAAAAAAATGTTTTGCTGAATTGCATGACCTCATGGGCCATATTTCATGTTCCTCATTGAAATGTCATTAAAGTAATCTTGAATTTAACCAGATCCAAACCTTCAACAGCAACAGGGTTTTTTTTTTTTTTTTTATGTCAACTTAAAAGACAGACTATTTCTTTTCTTCGGTAACATCCATCAGATACTTACATATACCAAACATTCATCATTAATTAAAGTGAGCATTGTAATTCATATAAAACAATTATAGCATTTAGAGTTTTTAGAGGAGCTATTATTGCTGTCTTAGCCTTTTTAAAAAATATACTCCCCAAAGGACAAACTGTGATCCATTAATATGTATGTATTATTACTTTTTTGTAACTCCAAGATTGCTGATGTCTGTGAATATGGAAGCATTTATAGGTTATAGACGGTCTGTTAGTTGACTTGCAGTTCTAAGTGCAGTATTTTCTAAAACCTAAAAAGCAGTATTAATTACCCTCTGTCTGTAGTAAAGAATGTAATATTTTTTCTTCCAGAGATCTCGTATTTCCTGTGATTCTGCAATAGCAACACTTAAACTTGTTAGGTTATTCAAAGTAAATGGCAACACCGGGACAAAATTTTCTGTTTGACTGTTTATTGTGCAAATTAATAAAACCATTCATCTTATACCAGTCTAGCCTTTAAGCAACCTTCTTACTTTCTTAGAATCTCAGTTCTGGGAGATACATTCCAGCAGGAGTTTACCTTCTTGTTACATTGCAAGCAAAGGGCAGAATCTTTTTGCTCAAAGGCTCCTAAAAAGAAAAACTGGGCTAATTCAAGAATGCATATATATTCCTTCCTCAATACCTAAAATTAGGTATTTTAAATTTATTTTCTATTTTGTACTTTATTCAGTGTTATTGCAACGTATCTTGTGTCCTAGCTGTTTAATGGGGTTAATATGAAAGGTTTGTTATGCAGGTCTGGAACTGCGGGGAAGTGATTGGCTCCTTTTAAATATATTAACTGTAGTCAGTTTGCTTTTTATAAATGAAATAGAAGAACTATTTAAAATTTTTCAATTCTTCTCCATGATCAGTCTATTGTCACATGCATTTGGCATTCATTATATGTTAGCCCCAGGCGCCTCCAGTCTTGTACTCAGGCCAGCAGTAATTTGGTTTATAGAGATCATATGGCAGGGAAACAGACCTTGAAAGACAGAACTCTAAGAAGCATATTTGATGAATTTCCTATGATTTGAGTCTGGGTTTATTCTTTCCTGTTGTGGAGCAGACACCCTACAGCACACGCGCTGAGGCCCGATGCGCCTGAGCAAGGGGCCAATTAAATGACAATATGCGCACTGTTTTTTCGCACATCTCGGGTTGCATTTCCTATCAGAGAAAGGGAAGGGATAATGGTAGGGGGAGGAGAGGAAGAAAAGGTTGGGGGGGAGCTTGTAAAGGATCCAAATACGGGCAGGAAACCACACAGAGTGAGTGAAGGCTGCCTTTGTCATTAGCAATTAATGTAACCACGAATGCTGGAAAAAATATGCTGTGGCTGCTAGTGGCAGTGACATAGCCAGAGTAGCATGTCTCCTGTCTGTCTTTCTTCTCAGCAAGGCTGGCATCCTGATGCAGCCAGCTCCACGGCCTCTGGTATTCTAGCAGATGAACCAGCAACTGACTAACCCTTATGCCCAGACAGGTCCCCCGATCTTTAGTTGAGTGCGCGTAACAGGTTGTAGAACTGACAGGACTAGACCTCAGAACTTTCCATAGCCTGATGTTTTCTCGTCATCAGCTCTCACCCTCTTGGCGTGTGTGCTAGAGTCCCTTGATGCTGTGGGAGATATTTTCATTATGTGTCACTGAATACTAAATAAGGCCTCAGCTGAACTGGAATTAAGTTGGGGAGGTTAGAGTTTGATGCCATTTCATATATTCAGCAACATTTTAATCACTGGCATCAGTGGGATGCTGTAAATGGGAAGGTGCATATGGGAAGGCCTCTGCTAGTGAACAGATGCGAATGTAGCCCTAAGCATGCAGTTATACTTCCTTTCCAGGGATCCCTGGACGCGATGGGTCTTCTCACCCAAGCGTTAGCGCAAGCACATGCACATGTGCACACGTGTAGGGAAAGTTCACTCTGCGGTTTGTTTCATTTTAAGGCCCTAATTTCTTTGATGTCCAGAGACTGTCCAGGTCCCTTTAGGAGTTTTTTGATTGATTTTAATTCCTTTTCCCTTCCTCACTTCTCCTTTCCTTTCTCTTTCTATTCTCTACCCCCACCATCTTTTTGTAGTAGTTTATAAATGCCACTTTTCATTAATGTGACCAAAATGTCATCAAGTAGTTTAATGCTCTTTAATGTCCTTGTATCGTTTACGTTTTTTGAACAGTGTGGAAATGAATCCCATCTGTGGGTTTGCTAACATCAAAAAAGCTTGACAGGCTATTTAGACGTGCTACTTCACATTGCATTAGTGTGTACAATGTCAGGGAGGCGGGAGCCAGAGTGAGGCCATACCACGCCACCTCACTCCTGACCCCTCCTCTAACCGCTTTGAAAGCGACAGATCACTTTCCTCAGAAAATTAAAGTCTATTGTGAAGTATCTTGGCCTGGACAGGAGCCCAGGGGCCCCAGGAAAAGTGTGAAGCCCAAATAAAAAAAAGACAAAATCATTCCTTTAAAAAAGTAAACTAAATCAAACCTGTCCTCTCTTCCTTGCTAGGAGCAAGACATGCTCATAATATCATTTGGGCAAATACATATATTCTAATGTTTTCTGATGGTTCATTTGTATTCGAGACTGGATGCTTTATTTTTCTGATGAATGATTCAATGCTTCCGAAGTCAGCTGGTTATACTTTTTATTTTTGAAGTTTTATTAATTCTTGTTTGTAATTACTTGTTTGGCATGTTGGCCAACCAGAAAAACATTATTTCCTTATAAACAGGAGATGTTGTGCCATCTCATTAAGACCTATCCCTGTTCTTGGACAGGCTGATTGTGTTCTTTTTCAACACTCAGACTTTCTGGGGTGATATTCAAAGCTTATAGGCACCCTCTCTGCAGTGCCTTATGCAAGTTAACACATATCAGGAAACTATAATTTCATATCATTTTGACCCATATTTATGTTAATGTCTCATAAACAAGGCAAGAATTTAACTCGCTCTTTAGTAAGTGATGAGTGTACCTGAAATTTCTCTAGCTTTTTATGATGAGAGTGATGTGCCCCATTTTGAAGACATTTACTGTAAAAAGAGATACGGCTTTTTATTTCAGGAAAACAAAAGCTTCTGGTTTTGCTGAGACACAGGGAACAGCAGAGAGTGCATTTTAATTGTTGATCACTATAGATAAATGGATAATAATTTCCACCCCTGAGTGCACTAGGATTAACTTGCTAGTTTTTTTTAACTCTCCCATACAGTGCATTTGCATAAGCAAATATGATTTAATTTTAAGTAGGAATGCAAATAAATAACCTAGTATAGTGACAGCAAGTTTTAAAAGCCAAGGTGCAATCTTTCATAGGTATGAAATAAAAATCCTTTAAGGCAATTACTGTAAGCGCACAAAGCCTTTAAGAACTAGGTTGGTGCGAGTTAACATACAGTTCTGTTGCTAGTTACGTCATGTTGAAAGAGTAAAATACAAAGGATGGAAACAGGAAGTAATAAACTTTATTTTACCCATAAATAGGTGGGATTGGGATAATTTCTATAAAGACAGGGAAAAAGCAGCACCATTTCGTGCCCTGGTCTAAACACTGCTTACACAGTCAGGATCTGAACATAAAGACGACAATCAGGATTACATTTAAATTCTGTCAGCCAACAAGTGTATTCAAGATGCAACTCCGAGTGTTTTAATTTGTGGTCTTTATGCTAAATGTGAATAAGCGTTTTTTTTTTTCAAAATTTAAAAAAAAAAAAAGGTTAGGTAAAAGAAATGTGGATTTTTCTTAATCATTTCATAGGAGTCAAGGAAGAAAACCCTTACGTTTATTTTAGAAGCATTTTCCAAATATTATAATTCACTTTTCAATGATGATGACTTAAGTTCTCTCACCCTATTAAAATCTGACAATTGCCTTTGTGTCTGTTCCATCCTGGAAGAAAGTAAAAAGCTTGCAGTCACAAAGCTATCGTTCTAAAAGAAAGCTATGAGGCTTTGAAACAAATTTTTTCTTTACGAACATGCACAAAACTCATGTATAGAGAACAAATAGATTCCTCTTGAAAACTAACCCAGTCACGAAGAAACCACAAAAATTACTACTGGGCCCAAAAAGTAAGCAAATCTGCAGTGTGAGAGCTTAATCCTGCAACAGTTGTTCTTCTTCCCAAAGGTGAGCCATGAGGATTTGGGGATAATTTAGCTGAATATCTGCAGCTAAATGTGGGGCAGTGGGTACAAGTGGACACAAGATCTGAAACAACATGCTGCTTACTTCCAAGCTATTTCTAGTAACATACCGGGCCTCACTCACCATTGCCTTGCCTTCCGTTGTTAATTACACTGCTGCTCGTGGATATGACATGATACTCTCTTGAATACTAGGGAAGTTGCAGCCATTCCTACTCATTTAAAAGTAGAATCAGAAGGGCCTTTAAAGACGTCATATACTGTGGGCTAGATGACAGATCAAGAAGATTGGCTTGATTATACAGCTTGATTTAAAATCCAGCAAGCTTGGGGATTCTGCAGAGTTCCTTAGTTATTCAGGTAGTAGTCTACCCCTCGCTACTGGAAGACTGTATTCCTTAATGCCTAATCTAAATCTCCCTCAATGCAATTGAAGCCTGTCACTTTTGTCATATCTATGCTGGACAAGGAAAACATTCCTCTCGACTTCGGAGCTATTTTTTATATATAGGAATATGTACATAAATATGAATATTGTCTTCATGCTTCCCCTCACTCTTTTGTATAGACTATATAGTTCTTTAAGTCTTTCATCAGAGATCGTGTTTTTCAGATCACTCTTGCTCTCTAATGAGCCAAGGTAGGCTACTTCCTATTTAAATGTCATGCCCCTGCCTACCCAATGTATTCTGGCAAAAACACATTGTGAAGTGTAGGAGCCCTTAAGCGTATATCATGATTTTTTTTTAATTCCCAACAATGACCCTGCTGACTAAAGCTCCGCTTGTGACCCATGACGCTCACTGCTTTGAACAGTTTTTGTCAAAATTGATACAGGTTGGATTTTCCTAACTGGAGTTTAGAACATTAGGTGTTCCAATTGATATTTTTAGGTCATATGTCTGATATCAAGGCCATTCTGAATTCTGACGTATGCAGTTAGGTGACAGTTGCAAATTCAGTACGTGTGCTAGTTCATCAAGGTCTTTTTTTTTGGCAACGTTTTCTCAGTTTGTGCTCTGCTGATACATAAGATCTCAGATTGCACTGATGGGGGGGGGGGGCTGAGATTACCCCAAGTAGATAATGAAAATGTTCTGTTTCTGAATTTAAAAAGAAATGGGATTATGCTGGTCACAGAATACTGTACAGATAAAGATGAGACAAATACAAAGATGTTTAACAAACCCAGAAGATAATGCATTTGACTTCATTTCTTTTATTTGGTTATATAAAACTGAATTGTAATTGCTAACATTATCTATCTGAAATGTGTCTCTGAAGAAAAGTTTCTTCCAAGGTTGGTACACCTTTTTTTTTTTGTTTTTTTTCCTTGTGCAAAATTTGGATGGAAATGAAGAAAAATTGTATTGTTTTGAGCTTTCTTAAACATGTAAAATTCGTGATGGATGAGAATTGAATGTCTTAGAGGAAAAAAAATAAATTTGCTAATGAAAACGTTCTTCTCATTTCAAGTTGTAAAAGTATTCAATAAGATCGGTATGTATTGAAAAGCATTCATATTTCAAGTGACTATTTGTTTACTCAAAAGCTTCTAATTAGAAAAGATTTAGTTGAAATGTTATTGACCAGCTCTAGTCATGCATGAAGGTTCTGCTGCCATATTTAAGCCCAGTTCAATTCTATCAAAAATGAAAATGTGAAAACAAGAAGACAATGTTTTCTTTTTTGCTTCTAGGCTACTGATGAGAGTTTATTCTGTGGTACAAACTAGAGCAGATTCAGAATAGTTTGTACAGGAAAATTCATCTTTACTGGATTAAGAGACTGCTGTGTGAGAGAGCTCTTGAAGTTCAGAAGCGTTTTGCCTACATCTCTGATGTATGACGTGTTGAGACTTTCGTAGCAGATGGAGAGGGACATGAAGATGTTTTAAAACTAGTGATAATCCAGCAATATCATCAATGGTACAGGTGAGTAACGAGAGTGCATCTGGCCTTCTCTCCGTAGTCTTTGCTTCTGAGAATAAAAATTGCTCCTCTTAGTATCAATTGATGATTTTTTAAATAGTTCCTACTATTTATTATAGGATGCAGTTTTTATACCGAAAGTGAATATTCATTGACCATGAAGTGAAATAATCTCATCTGAAGACTTTTGTTATGTTATGGGGATCCTGTAACAAGTATTTCACTACTGAAAATTGTTGAGGAAAAATATTTTTTTTCTCTGCATAACAGTGAATGTGTTTTGATAGCTCCACAGCTGTCATATCCATTTTGCACTTGCTTGCCCATTATCATTTATCTTCCTTTATTTTTTTTTTTGCCATACCACCTGAACTTATAATTTATTTCCTTTCGATACAGTTAGCAAAATGTTGTGCTAGATGCGAATGCCCAGTAAAGTATATAACGATCAGATTATACACATGAACTGTAACCCTAGATTAATCAGGATTTACTATGTGAATGAAGAGGTCAGCAACTGCAAGTCTGACCTCAATTCTTCAAACAATTTTGTTTGATGAAAAACCTTGGTTATAAAGCTAGTTAGGAGGCTAGTGTGGCAGCAGTCGTAACAAGGACAAGACAAGGAAGGTTTAAAGAGTATGGAAAGCAAACACAAGTATGCAGCTCTGTCAGCTGCTGTTTCTAACATAAGTACAAAAAAATTGAAGAACAAAATGTGCAAGCTCTATCTCACAATGTTGCACACAGATAATATTGGGTCAGGCTCAAATGTTACTTGCAGTACACTTTCGTTTACTGGGAAATAAAATAGAATTAAATAATTGGTCAAGTACAAAGCAGATGAGGATATAAAAGGAGTGGTTAAGGACAGGAAAGGAGGAATACCTCTAGAATCAAAAGACTTGTGTGATGGGTGCAGTGAACTATGTCCTCTACCCCAATGAACCTGTACTGATTTACCCTGGAACTCTATTGTGCATCGTATCAAGTACAGCATTTTCTGAAAAGGCTTTTGCCCCTTTCTGGGGTTAAAATAGTCCACTGTATCCACAGGGACACTTCACAGAGTAACCTAGAAGATAAAGATGCTTCATCTTAAAGAGGAAGATGCTTCATCTTGCATGCTTAATAAGAGGTGAATTTCTTTTCACTCCGGTAACACTCTTAAGACTCAACACGCTGTAACAATCTAAACAAAGCCATGTGGAAGGGGAGACTCCTTCTTACTAGGGCGCTACAGCTCACAATAAACGCAGATTTTAGAATGTGATCTATTCTGTGTTTGTAGAGAGCAGATAATCTTTTCTTTCCATGATGAAGTAAGACAAGTATTTACTTGTTATTTCATTGTAACAGTAAAGTACCTTTCACACTATTTTATTCTATAGCTTTATTTATCTTGTTTACTTTAAGCTGTTTGTCTTTTACACAGCCCTATTGTGACAGTTGCTTGAGAAGCTGAGACAAGTATGAATGGTGGTTGAAGTCCGTTTCAAAATTAAATTTTTGGCAAACACAAAGCATGCTAACAGAGGCCTGAGCGGGGTTTCATAGAACGTGAAGTCCTGCTCCTCCCCTCTACCCCCCACAGTAGCCGATGGTTATGCAATAAGCATGTAGTCTGGAAGGCTTCATACAGCATTGACTTTTCTCCCTATGTGCAGCCGCAAAAACGCTTGTTAGTGCACTACCAAATATTTGAGACTTAGAGATAAAAGATTTTCTAAAGTCATGTGTGTGCACATGCACCATTGAAAGAAAGTAGATCATACATATCTCTGTAAATATCTTTGGTACATGCATTCTTTACAGTTGTAGAAGATTGCTGAGGCAGAAATCTACAATATTCATAAATGGAACATGGTACATGCTGAGAATCAGAAGCGTTTGACATTTTAGCTGTGTTTGTTTTATGTAAAGGTCTCGTAACACAATATGCCATAGCCATGTAGACTCTTAGATGGTCCCGAACACCGCAGTATCAAAGCTCATAGTCCTGAATGGACAAAAAGCTATTGAAACTCAGCATATATTGGAATACTTACCGAGGAGATAGCTTTTAGCTCAGCTGACAAAATATCTCATTCTGATGCAAATGTAAGTGCTTACTACATTTTATGAAGAAATACTATTATTTAGGAAGTTCAGCAGTATCCTGATGGAATTAAATTCATATTGAAAGATGCCCTTGAAGTGTTTTAAAATGCATTGGCGCTTATTTTGAGTTATATGCTCTAATAAAGCTGTCATCATTTTGGCTTTCCTTTTTAGAAAAACTTCAAGAACCTCTGCGAACTGGTTTGAATTCATTTTGGTTTGGAGATCTCTGTCAATCCCAGCAGGGGTAGTAGCCTATGATTCATAACATACGCTTTAGTTGGAGTATCCTATTCCTATTTGGACTTGTCAGTTTACCTGAATGGTTTTCTTTCTTGTAAAATGCCATAAAATGTCATTTGATTTACTGAATTCTTGACAGCATTCCATGGTTAGTATTAGGTTTCCACTCTAAAAATACAAACGCAGTTGTAAAAATGACTATAGAAGAATTTGGTTATTGTGAAAAGCAATGTCTAAGGCATGAAGAGAGCATCAGGAAATGCGCCCCTGAAGCTCACAGCATTTTATGTGAACTGTACTGTGGGTAAGAGGTAGCATTTTTCCTTGTCCTCTTTACTGCAGACTGACTGGCTGTTCATCTTGAAATCACTGCCAAAAATCCCGTTGACTTCAAGGAAAATAAGCCCGTATTTTATAAAATAAGCTAACATGCATAGCAGAAACTGGGCCAAACTCTCTATGCTTTAGTAAGGTAAAATTTCCAGTAATTAAATGGGTCCTTCTTCCTGAAAGTTGATAAATCCAAACATTGCCACAAATCTCTGCACTTTCAGGAACTGAAATGTCTTTCTGTCTTCCCTTCCATTTATGGCTATTTCCAATGGATAAGACCGTCTTTAAAACTCAGTGATTTATTTCACTGTAGACCACAGCATTTCTCTTTCTCTTAGATGTGTGACTATATAACAAGATAGAATTTCAATAGCGTTCCCATTTCCAATGTTTTTTTTATTATTATTATTTTAAGAGGAAAAAAAGATACTATGCATCATTATATTACGTAAATAATTACAGCTGCATTATCAGAAATGTAACTTCACTAGCCTTGTGCAAACAGAATGTTAACACTACTCTAAAAAAGTACAGAGTTATACATCTGCATTTGAGTTTAACTGCTTGGAAAACTTTGGAATAAATACGAGGTTTTTTTTTACCCCTTCAGGAGCATGATGTGAGTGCTGTTACAGTACCAGTTTTGTTTCAATACAAGACTTGTACTGTAAGCTTTTGGTGGCTGAAAGGTAAATTATATTCATGCAAAACAAAACTGATGAACTACTGAAAGCTGTAGCTGCTGAAATAAATTCCTGTGTGCTAAATTTATGGGAACTATGTACTGTGTACACCACGGTATATTCACTTGCCGATTCGACTTTAAAATGGCTTTCATTACCAAAGTAAGTAGCAATATTGTAAGAACAAGGTCCACCAGTGATGAGTAAAAAGGCATAATTTTGTTGTTGGAAATACCGGGGCTGATGAATGTACGTTAAACCTTGTGTAGATCAAGGAGCATTGGCTGTGTATTTATTTTCATTTACTTTTCATTGCCGACAGTGGTGGTAGGTAGTAAGAGGGCCTAATGGCCCTACAGTACCCTACTGTATTAAAGGATTTGATTTTGAAATACACGGTCTCCAATGCCAAGGGTTCCTCCTACAGGCTGGCTTTGCTTTGTCCTTTACGAACGTACATGTTTGCCCATTGTTGGTACTGCAGTGTCTCTTGTTTGCATTTTACTTGTTTCTGCTTTTTACAAGGATCAGTTTGCTGAAAAAAGGGAGACTAAAGGATGGATAATGTCATCTTTTCTTTGTATAACCTTCTGCAGAACAGAAAACTTTATGTTTGGATAACAGAACAGAAAGATGGTCATTTTATATTTTCTCTAGGTTTGGGTTAAATTGTGTAACGGCATAGCAGAAAAGTGTTTGGTATCGATGCTTAAGTGTGATTATTGTACTTCTCACTACAAATCATAGGAAAGACAGCAAGTGATGGTCTTCAAAATGACGTCCATTTAATGCGGTTGTCTCGCATAATACTTATTTCATATTTTAAGAGCTGGGAGACTTGAACAGCTTACAAAGAAACCATGTGTTAAGTTAAAGAACAGATAATTCAAACATAAATTCTGCATAATCGATGGCAAAAATACATAGACTCTAGGACAGCCGAGACAAGCTTAAATTTGGATTTCTAATCTCTGTTACACTTCAGGAAGTTCTCCTTACCAATGGACACCCACTAAGTGAACACAATCGTTCTTAGTAAAACTGCCAGCCCACCAAAAAAAAAAAAAAAAAGAAAAAGAAAAAAGAATTTTTTTGGATTACTTTTAAACTTTAATGACAAATCCTTTCCCTTCTTCACATTAAAAAATAAAAGCTGTGACAGAGTCCCATTAAGGGACTGCTTTAGAGCTGGCTCTCTGAGGCACTTACATTTTTTAAATTTTAATTTCTTCTCTGAAATTCTTATTTAAAACACTACCTATAAACAAAAAAAAAAGTCATTATCAAAATCATATTAAGTTATGAGATGTAGTTATTTCTTTCAGTTCTTACACAGGAGATTCTCTAGGCTCAAGGCTTCTAAAGCTGCTTTATTTAAGAAATACTGTCACTTCTTTGCAAAGTCCTGCTAGTGTCTTTTGTTGGTTCAATATTCTCCACAGTTTAGATACGTTTATATGATTTCCCTACTTGCAGGGAGTCTTTAGAGAATCAGCAGTAAGCTGAGGCAGTTTCCTATGCAATAGTACTAGATTCCATGGAAGTTTTTTTTTTTTTTTTTTAATTACTACTTTTAGAAAGGGTCCTGTGTTAGAGAGGTTTTTACGGTTTAGTCTGAAATCTGCAGCTGGCTCATATTCTATTATGTGACATGCTTGGTGTTGCTTTTGTGAATACAGATAGAATAAGGACTTCGTAAATGTCTATCTATATTTTGTGAATACAGATAGAATGTCATTTCTCTCTTTTTTTCAGGTCTCTAGCAGTTGGATGGCTCAGCACAAACATGCAAATCTCAATTAATATTAGGACTTGTAACTACAGGGAAATAGCTCCTTATATCTGTTTAAGGATCCCTGAGTGGGCCAACTCAGGTAAGTAGCATCAAGGTAAGATTGATCTGGAAGTGGCTTAAAATGTGACGATTGCATGGGTACTGTAGTGTTTTCAACATGTGCATAACCACGTTGTGACACTGAATAGCTATCACTGTAATAATTCATCGCTTACTATCTACAATGGAATACTTCCAAACTAAGTAATGGAAGTATTTTGAAACTTGCCACGTATTCTTTCTGTTCTTAAAAAAAAAAAAAAAAAGCCTATGCATTTATGCCTATGGTACAAAATAAAAATCATGTAGGCTGGGGGAAAGACTCAAGAGTCCTTTGATATGGAAATAACACAAAACATTATTATAAATATATATATATGTCTGGAAGTAAATAATGTGCCTTGATAGCACCCTTCACTGTCTTTCCCCATCAGAAAGCTTTTACCTACGTCCTGCTGAAACAAGTATGGGGTTTAGTCAGAATTTGTTCTCCTACCTTCACCTTCCTTAAAAGAGCTTTCTGGAATAAAGGGCAAATAGAGTTCAGAGCTGTATGTTCTCCTGAACAATCTGAGCAGCCTAGAGTTCCTTAATGCCTTTCCTGTAGGTGATGACCAGCGTTTGTTTTCTCAAACGTTTTTCTCTCATGAAAGCTGTACGCGTTTTACTTTGCAATAAGCCTCTCAAAAATCATCACGATAGGTGATTTGTCTTTGAA
Organism: Penelope pileata; assembly: GCA_013396635.1. Classification (NCBI taxonomy): domain Eukaryota; kingdom Metazoa; phylum Chordata; class Aves; order Galliformes; family Cracidae; genus Penelope; species Penelope pileata. Next base: position 677 of record WBMW01004079.1, on the reverse strand, counting down.
AGAACTGTAACAATGCACAGTCACCAATATAGAAGTTCTATTGGACATGAATGGATGTGCAAACAGAGATGATCTAAGCCGTTATTATGTCTTACTGCTATTTTAGAACTATTACCATTACTTATTTTCAGCATAGAAATATATGTAAAAAAATTGTGATGCTCTGCTCTCCACTGACCTGTATCCTCTGCTTCTGTTCACTCTAATTGGCACTTAAAGGTATGGGCCCTTACAACTGGTATAAGAATGAATTAATGTGATGTGTTTTAAGCTCCTGGTCTTATCACAGTTTAATTACAAGAATAAATTAATTTTGAGTAATTTTCTATCCTTAAAAAAAACCTTCCTTTAGAGCCAGAAAGAGGCAATCATTTCATTCTCATTACATCCCCAGGATTGCCATGAGAAAATAAATAATTAATATCTGTGCTTATTCTTTATCATTACCTTTGTCCTAAGAATGGATTAATGAGAATATTCAATGAGAATAAGAACATCCTGGCATTCACTTCTGTGAAAACTCCTTGTGTCAGAGATTGTAATGAGGACTGAAGGAATCATACAATTAATTTGCAGCAACCTTGAGGATTCAGCAGGAACAGAAAAATGTACAGCATTCCAGATCGATGACCAAGTTAATAATAATATGAAGAATGAATAGGAGAAGAGGAAGGAAG
>WBMW01004072.1:0-19491 GCA_013396635.1 Penelope pileata | reverse complement strand
TTCTATGATTCTATGATTAACTGCAAAAGGTTAGAAATTATTATTGAAGTTACAGTAGGTATGAAAGACAGGATGTATTTTGGCTTTACTTTGACCATTGAAGATAGTCATTCTGTGTGATAGGATGATGATATAGAAACACAGCAGCACTATGATGAAGTTATTGTGAATTCTATATTCTTGATCCTCCCGCACAGAAACCAACAGGAAAATTTCCTGCACGCTTGACAGGGGAACATAGTCATGACATCTAAATGCTGTGCATGTCTATTATTCATGAAGCAGAAATTTAAGCACTTGTATGAATCAACTAAATTTTGGTGTTAAAATTGTCTTTAAAAAGATTAGAGGTAAGATTTGTGAGAAGTAGAAATCAAGAGTCAGAATTACATCTCTGTTTTCTTTCTAGAACAGTCTAATCTTTTGGAACATACATTAATTTATCCATGGGACTGAAAGACGAGTTTTAAACATCATCCAGTAACAAATATCAGCTAAATGCTTGCTGAATCCTTTTATTCTGAAGACCACTGGGTATTCTATGAGTAAACACATGCAATATTTAGCACAGTTTCTCATTTAATTGATTCTTCTTATAGTTTCAGACTATGCTTACGTTTGTGCTAGAGTTTACAGTCACATCCCTTATTAAAAAGCAAGTAAGGCGGGAAAATAAGCTACTGAGTTATAATTTTATCATTTTCCTCAGGGAACACAAACTCCTCCTTCTGATTAGTCGTTACTTTCTCTGCTTTGGAGATAGTGTTCTGTTTGGCTGACTAACACGGCTAAGCCCTTTAGCAAGCTCCTCATTACTGCAATTGTGAGGTTCAGCAATATCTCCTGTGTAGCTCACAAGAACAGGAAGGGATGACAGTTTCTTAATGTTTTGCATCAATAGGTTAAACAATTTGCTTATCTTGAGAACTTTCTTTGATTAAACTCAATACAGCAGCTACAATAAATATATTAGTATTTCTGCATGACCTGTTGTACCTAGTTAATTCTGTTATCTACTTTTTTTTTTTCTGTTTTCACACAGAAGGTTTATTTTGATTGGTGTACAGACAGAAATCAGTTATGTAAATAAACACTATACACGATTCCAATATTAATTTTCCCAACAAAAATTAGACAGTAATTCAAAACAATTAGATCAGTTAAAATAGTAATTAAGCTTCAAATCTAGGAAGCTTTACACACACAGAATTATTTTCCATTCATACACATAGGAGGCTTTTCAGAACTGCTCTGTGGCTGCAATTGCTGTGCATATAGATAAAGATGTCACATTAGTAAAGTCTGTGTGATCGACCTTAAGCTGATGTGAACAGTGAGGATGTCAGTGAATTCAATTCCACTGATTTACACCAGCAGATCAGTGTGCTTCAAAGCCTTTGTGAAAACAAAAGCTTCCACAAAAAACTTCTACTGTGACAGTTTTGGGGTACTTTAAAGCTACATTAATTTCACCAAGATTTAACATTCCTTGTAAGGCACTAAATGTCTAGCCTAAATGAATCAGGGTGTCTGATTTAATCTTGGCCTAATGTAGCATGTAGTAATAAGTGCCTTTAGCTGTAGTCAACAGAAATAGGCAGTCTGTCTGTCTACACTAAGAAGAAATAAATCTACTTACAAAGATGAGGTTTTTCTTTCCCTCCACTGAAATTGGAGGCCGTCTAACTTACATTAAAAATGTAATTTTTGATGCCTCAAATCATATAACGTGAATTTTGTAAATGTGGCAAAACATTAATGACATAGAGTGGTGTACTTTGTATGACACATGAATATGCATATGCTTTATATATGCTGTAAGCACTATGTTTGAAGGCTGATATCCAGTAAATTGCAAGAAAAATTATTAGAAATGTTTCAAATATCTTCAGAAAGGAATAATATATATGTACTTTATATGAGTTGTTAATCTGTCATGTTCCCATTACCTGTAATTCTTAGGATTCTTATATTCAGGGTACTGAGAAATTCTATACATCAGTGTTTTCAAATGTGCCTAGATGTGTACCCGGGTATTGAGTTGTTCAAAATCATTATTTACACAATATTTCAGATGATCTCAAGTCTCTTCTTAATATCACTGTTACCATGTCAGAGGTCTCTTCTGGCACAGAATCAACATTTCTGCAGATGGACAGTGAAATTTATGTCCCATAAATGTAACTTTTATTAAAGGATAAAAGAATCTCTTTCAACTAATACAAAGCTTGAGAATCCATAACACTTATAGAATTAACCTTGCTTTTCCTACCACCTTGTGCATACTGAGGTTTGAGATACTAATGCTGATTGTGAAGGCAGAAGCCTATGCAATAGAATTATGCACAACTAAGCATAAACCCATTAAGTTTCCCCTGTATGTCATACTTGTGATGCATAGGGATTACCTAACAATTCTAAGAAAAGTATTTTTTAGAAACTGACATAAGGTTTGGAATTTATAATACAGGACACATCAGTTGATATCATGCAATCTGTGAAAAAGGATCTCTGCCTCCTTGAGACACCCTTTGTATGTGCTTTTTGCTGAAGAAGAAAGAACAGTTACAGTCTCTAAATATGTCAAAGCTTTTTCTTTCCCAGACTTCCTTGCTGCTTGAATATTATTGAGCTGAGAAAATTCAGAAATAACTACCATTTTTGTCATAGCACTTATTCAAAAATTGTTCTTAAAAATGTCTTTGATCAAAAGAAAATTTGAACTATTCTCTTTTTACTTAGACATGATTCATGGATATTGGCATGTTTTTCCAGGGATTTTTCTAGAACTTTTTACTTCCTTGATCTTTTTCTGCAAACCAAGGAAAATTTGACAATGTAGAAACTTACTTCTTTCCCCAAATACCTTTATGAAGATGTCCTCCCATCTTTCTATATCTTTCATCAATTGTCCATTCATACTGGTCAAAAGAAGAGGAAATCTATACCTGTTATTATTTTTATTCCTTTTCCTTTATACTTACAATGTTATATTAGTAAATTTGCATTTTTTTTTGGGTGGGAGGGGGAGCCAGAAACAGAAACAGTAGCAGCATGCCAGAAACTGGCATCTATCACTTTACCACATGAACAATCCAAATGCTGGTGCAGTTGTTGATTAGAAAAATTCTTCTGAATAGATGGTTCACATCTGCCAGTTTTTAATTTCAGTTGAGACCGTAATCAGAAGTAGGGGCATTAATTTTCTTCATGTCTCCCAGAAGAAGTACAAATAATATGGATGGATATACAACAAATTTATACAGTCTGCTACCATTAGAAGGATCTCTCCATGTCACAGTTGGAAGCTATGCACTTCACTCATAAAGGAGAATCAGCAATATATTTGTTGATATAGTGTACAGATTTAACAATACTTAACCATAAATAAGAGAGTAACATAAGAAGATTCAAGATTACAGGGTACATTTGATTATTTACTGCATAGAGGATCAGTTAAACACTCATCCTCTATTTTTTCTCAAGGTCAGAGGGTAGATTCAAGTCGATTTGGTTCACAAGTACAGTCATGGAATAATAGCCAGTACGAGCAGTGGGCTGTCTACATGTCCACACAGTAAGGATCATTGAGAGGAGAAGTGATTTAACTGCAGTCCTCATTTAAATGAATTTTGGAATAGGATTTGTCAGTCAGAAACACACGCATGTACCATTTTTTGTAACTTTTTATTTACTAGAGACTATTTCATTCTTTTAATTCCTGGCAACACTGCCCACAAGATCATTTCAAAATTAGTGGCCTGTGAAGAAATAACATTCCTTGATTGGTCAAGCACTTTTTTTCAGGAGGAAGCAGGTAGAAATACCACTTTCAAAGCAAAAGGGGAAAAGTTAAATCTGTCATTATTTATGCAAAATCATATTCCTTCATTTTTCTGTTTGCATTGCTTTATGCATATTAAGTAAGAAACATTAGAATTCATTGATTTCCTCCTTAAAGATGATAAAATTTGGAATTTTCCTTCTCACATCTTTCTTATATCATTTGTTACAGCAGCTGTCAGAGTGTAGTCATTGCAAGAAAATATTCTGGGAAAAAAAGGAAGCAGAAATACTGAGACAGTTATGCGTTTGAATTTGTCATGGCATTCTCCAAAGGGAATTCTTTAAATAGGAATACTTTGTCAAGGTCTAAGTAATGAAAATTTTAGTGTTAATTCCAAGGCACAAAGAAAATGCTTGTGTTCAGATCTTCCTTCCCACATTTTATTTCTCTCTGAAATCTACTCCAGAATCTTATTTCCAATAAAGTAAATGCAGTAATTTGTCGCTAGCCAATATTTTACCATGTGTCCTCTGGTGCTTTATCTAAGAAATTCTAGATTCGAGGTATATTTTTCTTTGGGTAGAGCATAAACTTAGGTGGCAATAACATCTTCCCAGAGACGATTTTTGGTACCCTAAAGATTCCTTTTGAGGGGAAAATAACGTCTTACTGTAAATGAATTTCAACCTGTTGGGGAGTATGAATGTACTAACTGAGTTCTATATAAGTTCTATATAAGTATCAGATCTCAAGTCTGAATTAAATCTGTCTCTTCCTATTACTTCCTGTGGACTTCAAATCACACTGAACAGTGGTGAATATTTCTTGAAATTGTCACTCTGTACTATTCCTCTCACACTAAGGTTGTTTCATCCCACTTTTCAAAGCACTTGTGAGAAAAATTTATGTAGTATCAGATGCAAATTAGCCAGTAGATTAATAAAGTTAAACAAGGTCTATTCTAAACATGATCCTTACAAACTCTGTTGTGTTTTAATCACAGACAGCAGCATCTACTTGTTCTGTACTTCAGTGAATCACATTTTACGCAGTGTGCTTCCCAGTCTGCACAAATGACAACTCAGGCCTCTCCTACTTTGTTAGTGGTAATATAATTGCATAGGAGATCCAAAAAATCAAGGTGACTTTTGTATTATGAGTACAAAACATGCAATTTTAAACTCCTCAACTATTCTACATTATGTCACTATATTCAGCATAACTGTGCAGCACACTGGGTGGTACTCATGAAAGATAATGCACTTTATATTGCTTTGACTAGGCTGATTTTATATTCTTGACAAAACACAAGTCATCTAAAGAAATCATTTTTTATGCTCAGAATAACTTTTGAACTTTGGTGTTTAATGTATGATTTTCAAAGTCTGGGACAGTTAAGTTAGTAAAGCTTAGAATCAGACAAAGAAATTTAAGGAACAACCTTTCATAGACAAATGGTATTTAAAGCTAGAAACATAACGTTTTCTAGTATCCTGTCAGTTTCAATTACTTACAGGAAAGTATATAAATAATTTATTTCCTTTATTCTGATAAGGTCAAAACAGTCTTCTAAAGTATTCACTTTTATATTCTTGATAGAGAAAAAGATACATAGAAAGATAGGTGTATATAAATATGCACAGACATATGTAGTATTTAGTATAATATATGAAATATTCCTGAAAATTAATGTATGAAGTCAGATTCAAATGACATCACGTTAATGGACATTTAGTTATATTAAATGAATAAAATCACAGAACAACAGAATTTAGCTTGGAAGGGACCTCTGGAAGTTGCCTAATCTAACACTGTGCTCCAAGCAGGGCCAGTTGTATCAGGTTGCTTAGCGCCATGTCCATCTAAGATTGGATTATCTCCATGGACAGAGATTCCATGACCTGTTTAAATATTTGACCATCCTTCTTGTAAAAACATTTGTCTTGATGAGGACTGCAGAAGGGGTGACTAAGAATGAGGCCGCAAGCAAGTATAAATATTTACCTTAGCATAATTATTTCTTAGCAAATTACAACCTCATATTTATTGTTTTTCTTGACATGAATCTCCATTTTTTAGGTATCCTGTTTTGTGACTGTGAGATCAAAAATTAACATATGATAGAGAATTCAAACTACTTTTTTGCTATATATGACATTCATCATGAGGAGTCCTTCCTGAATACTGTGTTCACCTGTCCCCTATGAACGTTGCCTGAACTAACTGACTGGGTGTTATTTGGAATGGTAAGTGAACTGCTGTGCCAACATGCAGAGTTATCAACAGCGGTGAGTTACACAACATCTAAACAATGTTTGCATTCTGCTGAATTCCAGATTTTACAGCAAATGAAACATGTAAATGGGAAGTCTTAGGCTGTGTACTGCAACCTAAGTAAACAGAAACGTATGAGTGGCTTTCCAAACAGACCTGAGAGAAAACTAGCATGCCCTGTGTACCGTATGTACAGAGAAAGTACAGAGAAAGAAGTGCATTTTATGGCCATTATCTAGTTTAAGAGAAGGGATAGGAAACTTCCAATGAGAACTTGCTCTGAAGAGGAAAAAATTAAATGTGAAAGCACCATTCCATCTCTCATCTCCTCTGAGAAGGAGAGGATGAATAATAATGCTCACCAAACACTCGAGAACTTTAAAAAATGTTTCTCTCAATTAGTAAAACTACATTCAAAATTTACTAGTTCCTCATTCTTTCCCAGTCACTTCTTTAAACACAATACTCAGAAATTAATGTGTGTTTCTGGCTATATATCATCCAGAGTATGCAACTTAAATTACTCCAGAAAAACACTTAAATTTTCAGATGTCACATCTTATCTTTGAAAAATTAATTGTCATGTAATTAATGCCTTCAGTGAAAGCAAGGAATATATTTTGTGTCTTCTTGCAGCTGTCACCATCCTGCCAAAATGAGTAGGTTTACTGAAGCCATTTTTCCATGAATACTGCCTGTAGTAGCTTGACGTAACTATAGAAAGTACCGGACACTTGAGAAATATGTCAATTTCTTCCCGAGAAGTACCAAACTACTTCATGAAGGAAGCTTGTCATTTCTGTACATTTCTTTAATGCACAGCTGTTATCTGGGAAGTCAGACACCTGATCAGTAAAATACTGAAAAGCAAGCCTCTATAGATGTTTTGCCGTGACTCTATTGAGACAACGATGCCTCCAAAACTATTGATCAGGTACTCGGGAGATTTCAGAGAGAATGGCTAAGGGATCGAATATAGTACTGAGGTGACATCCCACTCCCTGAGCCCCTGGACCTACAGCTGGCATCCCATTTAACTGCAATGCCTTATTTTAGGTAACTGAATTGATCCCATGACTACAAACGCTAGGGAGTGGCCACAGCACTTATGAAATGCACCAGTAAATGGACAGAAGCATTACTAAATGCACTGGTAATCAGAAAAAAAATATATTAGAAAACGTTTTATATGATTCTCTCTTTTTAAAGAGAATCATTTAAAGTTAACTTTCATTTTTCTCCTCTAACTGCAGAACCGTAGTTTTTCTTCAGAGGAAGTCTGTTGACCAGGAACTATGTCACTTGCCTTTTCAGATATGCTGTTGTAACATTTCCCCTCAGAGTTAGGAGCTAGCTTTTCAGTGATCAGTGTCCTGTGTTTATGTTAAGCTTAGGAAGAGAAAACCATTGAATGTGAAACCAGCTGATCGACAAAACATCTGGCACACCCAAAATTACAAGTTTCTTTTGTTGTAAATGGGACATTGCAAAAGCATTGTACATTGCTCAAGAGACCTTATGGTCTATCTGCCTTAAAACACCATGCCAAGGATTTTGGCATGTCTATGCATGTACATAGGTAGTTTAATTCTAACATTCGGGCATTTTTTTCATGCATCTCTTCTGTGTCCAATATAATTGAAAAATTTCCCTGTGCATGTGTATCCTTGTCTCCTTGTCTCTGACATTTTAGAAAGGGCTAAGGAGCTTATCAGTCTTCCTATGTGCAAGTCTTTCTGATGATCTCTGGCACTTTTTTTTTTTTTTTTCTGTAGAATGGCCTGGGTTGGAAGGGGCTCCAAGGATCATCAAGTTCCAACCCCTCTGCCACAGGCAGGGCAGCCAACCTCCAGATCTAGTACTTATAATCACCCTTTATATTCTGGAAGGCCGCAACGAGGTCTCCCCACCACCTTCTCCAGGCTGAACAAGCCCAGCTCTCTCAGCCTGTCTTTGTAGGGGAGGTGCTTCAGCCCTCTGATCATCTGTGTGGCCCTCCTCTGGACTGTCTCCAACAGCTCCACGTCTTTCCTGTTCTGGGGGCCCCAGGCCTGGATGCGGTACTCCAAATGGGTCCTCACAAGGGCAGAGTAGAGAGGGACAATCATCTCCCTCTCCCTGCTGGCCACCCCTCTCCTGATGGAGTCCAGGATACTATTGGCCTTCCGAGCTGAAAGAGCACGCTGCTGGTTCATGGTAAGTTTTTCATCTACCAGGACCCCCAGGTCCTTCTCTGCAGGTCTACTTTCAAGGAGTTATTCTTCCAGTCTGTTTATATACCTGAATTAAACTAAGTTTAATATTAAAAGTACAGAATCATAGAATATCACTAGTTGGAAAGGATCCACAAGGATGATCCACACAGGACTACACAAAAATGAAACCATATTTCTGAGAGCATTGTCCAATGTAACAAATGTAATTCTTGCCCATGTTAGCCAGTGCTATTCAAAGAAAAAACATCCTCCGTACTGTATATACCATTTAAGTATTAGGCATGAAGACTGAAAGCTGTAACCATCTGTCATTCTTACCCATAAAGAACAAGAAGTGATGCATTTTACTTCTGTATGTACATAACCTGAAGCAATACATGTACCCAGCAGAGCACCCACACACAATCCTCAGAGTTTGATTCTACACTAGTCATGCTTCACGGCCATACATATTGCTTTGTAATAGTCTTTCTCTTCAGTAGCATTTAAGTCATCAGCAGAAAAGTCTTGGCTACAAGCATTCACAGAAATTTTTCACTTCAGGATTTACAAGACAGAAAAAGGAACAGAGGCATGGTCTGAAAGGAGTCTCAGACACTCACAGGAACATCCCAAAGCAGCACTGATATGCTCAGAAGAACCAATCTGTTCTTGTGCATAGCACGGAAGACCAAAAGTGCACCCTGGTCCAGCTACAGCAAGGCCAGGAAGGTGACCTTTTCTCTTTGTCATACTTATCTGTAACCTGGCTCAGGCAGGCTTTACACGTCTGCATGCCACTTTACTGGAGGATAAGGATACATTTTTAAACCATTTTTAAATTTGTTACAAATTGTTCTCGGAGAAGAGAACACTTGGGAAGCCCAGGACTGTTTAGAATTATAGTAAGAATTATTGGGTTTGATAGATAATTTTAAAATTATATACTTTTTAAATATCTGAAATTTTAAGTGTTATTTGCTTGAATAAGAATCATTTTATTTTAAAACAGTAGGAGAAATCTTCATAGCTTCCAAAAACCAAGATCACACAATTTTAAGTCTAAAATACAGTAGCAGTTTTTTGTTCATTTCATATCACGCTCTCATCCATCTCTTAGTAATATTGTTTTTCCATACTCTCTCCTTTCTATTTCATTTTTCACAATGGATTTGTTTATTTGTTTGTTTTCCAGCTGATTTTTTCTTCTTTCTGCTTCATTATCCATAGCACTCAAGTGCAGCATAAAAGGCAGAATTTGAGTCTAATTTTCAAACTCATTGTGGGAAAGTAATTAAGCAAAATATATTTCTACGTTCTTAACAGTATAATATTAAAAACATTAGCAACACATTGTTAGTGGAGAGTGGCACTTACGTATCGTGGGAGAAAGCAAATCTTATCACATAAACCTCGTGTTTGAAGCATACGACTAGTAAGGTCAGACCTTAAGGGAAAACCAAGCTTCAAGTAACACAAATAGACTTGATCAATATTGTAGCTATGCTGCTTTGGAAAGTTTTCTCTGCCCTTTAAATTTATAGTAAAAGGGGTAAACTTGGAAGGTGTCACAGAAAGCAGGAAAAAATCATGGTCTGAGAGCATATATACAGTCTGGCTTTTCTACAAGAATGCTACATTTGCATTACAAGATTTGGGGACGTTAAATGTTTGTTTATTTGTTCATTTTTTCCTACAGTGAAAATTATTTATCAGCATATGAAAAAGAATGGGAATAGAAGAAAGAATCTTGGGAGCCTTAGGTGTGAAAAGGGCATTTTGTGTCATAAAATTCTAGTTTACTTCTATCTAATATAACAAAATAAGATAAATTTTTACAGTCCCATATCAAATTCCTTTTCAAGACAGCCAAGATATTTTCTCCTTATTCTTTTGGAAAATTACATTCCAACAAACAATCCAAATGTACTTCCTTCAGATCAGAACTACTCCTGGTCCATTTTTGTACATCTGTTCTTGTGTAAAAATGTTTTTTTAGATTTCATACCTCCTTGGCTTCTGTGGAACTTGCCTACCTGTATTTATATGAAAAAATTCTCTTTACAGTCACTTTATATTTTGTTAAGCTTAACAAGTCCTGAGGAAAAGAAGCACAAAAGAAGCATGGTCAGTAGGTTAACAGAGGTGATTCTTCCCCTCTACTCCACTCTTGTGAGATGTTACCGGAAGAACTGCACCCAGTTCTGGGATCCTCAGTAAAAGAAAGATGTAGACCTGTTAGAGCGTATCTAGAGGATGGCCGTGAAAATGATAAGAGAGCTGGAGTACCTCTCTTACGAGGAAAAGCTGAGTTGGGGCTGTTCAGCATGGAAAGGTGAAGGCTCCAAGGAAACCTTACTGTGACTTTTTAGTACATAACAGGGACTTATAAAAAAGATGAAGAAAGTATTTTTCACCATGGTCTATAGTGATAGGACAAGTATTGGTTAAACTGTCAATCAGTCTTAGATTTTAGCTTAAATAATAAAGAATGAGAGGAAAGAGCGCACCATCGTTAAGAAATGTTAGGCATGCTTTACTGTAGAGTATTACTGTGTACAGTAATCTCTTGGGGATTATGTGAAGCAGTTCGCCACAAAAGAAGTTCATGAACTTTTAGAAACATCCAAGAATTTAACAATATGAGATTCTCTCAATAAAGAGATGATGTTTGAAAGCACATATATAATATGATGCATACTAGTACACATCTGTGTCTTTATTCCTGTCTGCACTCTGTGGAGACATATTAAACTTCTTCTGTTTCATTGCCCAACAGCTCTCTTGGTGAAGAACCTTTTCCTAATACCCAGCCTGACCCTTTCGTGATGTGGCTCCGTGATATTCACTCAGGTCTTATCACTGGTCACCAGAGATCTGTGCCTGCCCCTGCACTCCACTCATGAAGAAGCTGTAAGTTGCCATGAGTCCTCCACTCAGAATCTTCTCCTCTGGGCTGAAAAAAACAAGAGACCTCAGCTGCTTCTCATATGTCTTGCCCTCCAGACCATTCACCATCTTCACCTTCTTTGGGCACTTCTCTATAGTCTTATGTCCTTCTTATATTGTGGCCCTCAAAACAGCACACAGTGCTCAAGGTGGAGCCACACCAGCGCAGAGCAGATCCGGATAATCCCTTCACTTGCCTGGCTGGCAGTGCTGGGCCTCATGCACTCCAGGATACGGCTGGCCCTTCTGGCTGTCAGGGCACACTGTTATCTCATGTTCAACTTGCTGTAAACTGGAACTCCCCAGATCTCTTTCCATAGGGTGCTCTCCCAGTCTAAATGTATATGTAGGGTTGCCCTGTCCTGGGTGCAGAACCTGGCAATTTCTCTTGTTAAACTTTGTGCAGTTGGTTATTTTCCAGCCCTCTAGTCTGTCAAGATCTCTTTGCAGGGCGTCTCTACCCTCATGGGAGTCAACAGCTCTTCATAATTCAGTATCATCTTCACTCTGTGGATTGTTGTTCTCTTGCGGAAATAATTAAATGGTCTATTCAAATAATCATGTAAATATTTCTGGAAATAGTTCTGCCATAATGATTTATTCAATATGGTTATAGAATTTCTATTCAGGAGCATTCCTTGGAATCAAATGTAATTCACATAAATTTAAAGAATGAGGTAAAGAATTAAATAGAAGCAATAGGCTGGTTTTATTTGTCACAATACTAACAAGTATTTCTTGTTCTTATTTTCTTATTTCAAGTATGGCTCTTTAAATGACACATGCATCCATTCTCATTTTAAAATATCCATTAGCTGAATTCCTTATTACATTAAAAAAACATGGGAAACACATTTTAAAAGCATCTTTTTTACTAGGAGTATTTTGGAAAATGGAAGAATCTTTATAATCAGTTTAACCATCATGGATTACAACTACAATGTATGGGCATCTACATAGCATAAATAACAGTTTATAAACACCCAATATATTACTTTCAAAACAGCCATACTTTTAATCTGCTTTCTTAAACATATGGTGTGTTGCCAGATATTTTAGTGTTACTTTAATTCATGTCAGTAATATACATCATTTCTGATGTTTTCTTCAGCTTTCTAGAGATTGCCGATTTTATGAACATGATCAAAAACTAGCCAAGTAGGTCCACAAACATTTCAATATACTTAGGGATATTTTTATTTATTTATTTATATTTATTTTATTTTTTATTTTATTTTTTTTTACCGGAGAATTTAACTTTTTTTCATACATTGTAATACTGTCTATCTTATTTCTGTTTTTTTCTAGATTTTTCAAAACAAAAGGAAAGAAAGAAACAATTATATCACATGGCGCAACAGAAATGTATGTTTAACTCAGCCAATATTTCTTATTCTTTCTCTGCACAGTATACCATATTAATTCTCCTATTTCTATAATGTTACAATATAGAGTTCCTCTTGTAATAAAGAGTTGTAAAAGCTGAGGCTGTGTATTGACATACCTTCTTATAGAGACCAGCTGTCCTCCAAAGCAGAGTAAATAGAGCACATAAACCCAGAAACATGCTTTTCTGGTAGAATGCTGCTATTAATGACTATGTCTGGACCCTACCTTACAATTGCCAGCACTGCACATATCTCATCTATTCTTATATCTATTACCGACAAGAATGTAAACCTCTGATCAGAAAATTCTCCTTTAATTTTTCAAAAATTAATTTTAGAAAAATATCCCTAGGTACTGACAAGCAGCTTATTGGCTGAGTTAAGTGGGAGGGAAGCCTACATTTAATCAGTTCTGCTCTCATTACTGCAGTCAGTGGAAATTATTATAGTTGGCTGCAGGGGACAAGGGGATAATTTGTCCAGCCAAGAAAAGAAATTAAACACTGGAACCCCCAAAATGATAACATTACAATGTGATTATATGAGAAGATTAACCATCTCAAGAACAGGACAAAAAAAAATTAGTGGGACTGAAAAGAAGCAAAACAAGGCACAAAATACTGACTTAATGTATTATTTTCAAGTTATGAGACCAAACCCTTTATAGCAATGTCTGTTATGAACTTGCATGTGTATTTTGTTACAGTTTTTCTTATGTTTTATATTCCTTTACGTTAACATTTATGCAGAGTTAGGCACTTCATTAAAAAAGGCATTTACAAAACAGATATTGTTTGTACTACTTTCCAACAAGCTGAAATGCCCGAAGCACTGAACTCCATTTGGTAGATACATAATAATGTGTTCTAATTTTTACCTGAAACAGATAACCCAAAGATTTAAAATGCCATTGGGATCAATCTATTGTTAAAATGTGCTTTTCAGATAGGACAAATTAAGAATAGTTATGCTAAATAAGCTTAAAGGTTTCTGATATTATTATAACTTCAAATAATAAAAACTATATTTGAATTCTTTTATGGGTCTTGGCAAAAACAAGTCATTTTAGAATTAATGTTGAAACTGATTTAAAAATTTCATAGTACTACACAACCCAATTAAGATAGCTTGAAGAGTCCTTACTTCTTAGAGAAAGAAATGTCTACATGGGTAAAGCAATAATAAATAGGAAGGAGAGAGAGCCTTAAGGGAATAATGTGGGTAATAAGATTATTATTTTTTAAAAACTGAAGTATTCATATACTTAAGCATATACATACACATGCAATGTATTTGGGCAATAAATAGCCCAGATAATCTACCAGTAGTGATTACTTTTAGCTGTAAAAATCAGATTCAGTCCCAATATTAGAGCGTTCAGATGTTACTTCTGGGGTCAGTTTCAACAGTAACAGCAGATGAGATACATGACAGATGGCCTGCGCTAGAGATCATAGCAGACAGCAGATGAGAAAGTTTAACTAAAAATATTTCTTTAAGGAGTTATGATATAGAAGAAATAGATAATTATGATATAGAAGAAATAGAGAAAAGACAAAGAAAAAAAGTGCTGCTAAGTTAATTGGAAGGTTATTTAGACAGATTTTTCTTCCTAAAAACCACACTGTTATTGCAAAAATATCTTTCTTATGCAACTATTGATTTGTTGAAACTGTTTGTTTATCTCCTGGTGTATGCTGGATATTTAATATATATTTTTTATGTGACCTACTGCTAAACACCACCTAACCACTCAGTGTCAGTTAAAAGGCTGTACCTTCAAGCCCATGGAACAACCTGGTACTCTTGCCTCCCAGCCAGGATTACTGTGGCTACTTCTGTCCCCAGACACCCCTGTGCCGTGGCTACACCTGGAACACTCTAAGAGGCCACCCCCAGAACTTAACTCCTTCTCACAGATTTATTCATACACCACCTCAGTGACAGACACCAGACTGCTTACCAAATGTGCTCAAGCAGCCAAGGTCTCCTTAGTCCTGAAGAATATGGTTGGGCCTGTGGCTGCACTAATAGGTTTTTGGTCAGCAGGCCAGTCAAGCTGCTCTGAACTGCAACACAAGACTACTCATGGGTGACCAAGCCATGATGCCAAGGAATATTAATGGCTCCTTCACTGGAAAACTCTCTGTCTTAGCTCCTCAGGTAATCAGAGATTCTTCTCACAAAACCAATCCCCTTCATGGGTCTGTATCTTAACTCTATCTGTAAGATTTAGCTAACCTCAAAGGAAACCACCCTAAGGGCCTCTAACTGCTCTGGATCCCATGTGGGTATCTTTGGACTGGATTTTATAGACTTCATTATTATTCCTGAAGAATTATTATCTGTTTATTGTACATCACAGTTTATGAGAATTTTCCCACAGGTTGCAGTGGTATAATGACAAAGGAAGAGCAGGTAGTTTAAGGCTAGATATGCAGAAAATGCCTTGTTTGTGTTTCAAAGTGATAAATCTGTCATTTATTTTTTTTAAAGTCCCAGGTGAAGGCTACTGTCTTGTTGCATAAGATTCCATAAAAATCTCCTTTGTATATATAATCTGTTGTAATACATTGGAAGAGATACTATAAAATATGGAATTGCATACAATTATGTGATATAATATAAAATAATAGATTAATATAAGCATAATTCCTGGAGAAAATAGAATGTAGAATAGTTAACATATGGAAAACATTCACATGTGAAACACTGAGACCGCTATTGCTTAAATAAATGGTGTTTTGTTTCACTGGAGTTTGAATTATTCTGAGGGATAAAAGTCCTAACCTGTGATCTTAAGGAAACAAAACTAGGGTAGGAAAAGTGCTGCAAACCTCAATTCTTTTGAGATTGAGAGAGCATTAGAAGAAAGAATGATCACCGTTTGATAATTGTCACTTCAGAGGGCAAGATGTGGGAAAAACATTAGACAGACTTGAGCTGATAGACGTGGCAATATGCTTAATGATTAATATCTAACACACTTTTTTGAAAGTACTGTTTGTTTGCCACTGTACTTATTACAGGAAATAATTAACCCCAACAATGTAGCAGGGCCCAAAACTCAGCTGAACTTGCTAAGGAAATACGACTAACGAAGGTGGCCTGTCTGTCCCAGAGGGATCTGTCCTGCCTTCACTGTGGCAGTGAAAGTGTTGCAGCACCCTGCTAGAGATAAGGTACATGTCAGGCCCTGGAAAGAGATGCCAAAGAGATAACTGGACAACAGATGTGAGCCTCACACCACTGCTTAGGCTGATTCTGTCTTTCCTACAAATGGTGGTGAAACTTTCTATAAAAATGACTACAAAAGAAAGCTAGTTTGTAGTAGAAAAACAAACTTCAGCATGTCTAAATTGAGGAAAATTGTTCATACTTTACGTGTAATCCCATAACAAACAGTATTTACTCAAGAACATGATAACTGTATATTTAATCCAAGTAGTTTCTTTAATATGTGTACATCCATATTGAATCAAACAATAGACCGCAGAGAAAAATGCAGAAATAGTTTTTGAGTAGACACGGGTAGAAAAATGTGCGGCAGAGTCCTTGTAAATTTAGCAAGGAAATCTGCCACACATCAAAAGTATGTATTTTTTCTGAAGTAGATGTGCTTTTGCTAGATTGTCATGTATAGTCAAATTGCAATGTATAATTGGATGTATTAAATTTGGTAATAACATTCTCTTAAGTCCATGCATTTTAGATATGGCAATGAGATATTATAAGGATAGGGAGGGAGTGGAGGAGTGTGGAGGAGAAAGAAGTTAGTCTGGCAAGGAAGTCAATGCCAATAAAGCAAGTTTAAAAAACAGAACTAAATGCTTGTGTGACTACCACAGAATAATGTTTAGCCAGTTGAATGATCTGGCAAGTTACTTTAATCATTTGTAAGCTGCAGCAGACTAAGAAATACAAAACAGTAAAATATACCTTCTTGTAAGAATGTTCAATGGCACAATCTTTACAAAGACGATACAAAATTACCCACCTGTAGAATGGTGCTGAGTGCTGACAATGCTGGCTCTGATCCCGAAAAGCATTTGAGCATGTAATTGATTTTAATAGTGCAGAGCTGCATTCTTGTTAAACATAGCTTGAGACTCAAGCTCATGTCTTTCAATACATTATGGAATCAAGAACTTAAGTAACATGTTTAAGTAAATTACAATAAAAACAACACATGGTTTTGTTTACATTAAAATAAAACAGTTTTGGCAAGGAATTGCGAGACTTTCATTTAATGCAGTTGCTTTCAGACAAAATTCAAATAAGGGAAATGAGGAACCAACAGTTGGGTCAGAAGTGCATAGACGCTGAAAGCTCACAGTTTGTTAAAATGCGTTATGTCTGGTAAATCATTCAAAAAAAAAAGTTTTTATTGAAGTATGGGGGAAATATCTTTTAAAAAACTCATCCTTCATTTTCATGAATTCTTTAGTAAATGCCAACTGATATAATGTATTTGAAATGAGATTTGTTAACACAGACACTGCTTTCCACTTTTTCTTCTCCTTGTGGGCATGTGTTCTACATTCTCCAGCATCTTATAATTAGTTCAATCAGTCCAACCTTCTATAGGCTATGTTTAAACATGGCCATGTTTAAAAGGAAAAACTTCAATTTCATACATACCTACACATGTTGTCTTTGTCTCAGAGGAAATGAAGATGGGATAATCTCTCTTCAACAACTTCAAAACCTTCTTTTGACACAGTTCTAGTAAAAGAAAAGTCATGCTTTAAAAGGTTACATTCTTGAGTGTCGAATGATGTATGTGTGTGTGCACGTGTGAGTGTTTTCTATGAAAAATTTCCTTTGCTCCTTTTTTATCTATTTTTATTCTTTTGGCTTGTTTTAAGACTTGCATATGACATGATGTATCTGATGCTTTTGTCTGAAAAAAGGAAGAGAATAAAAAGCCTATATGCTTAGTGGTCTGGAAGTTTATAGAAATAACAGAAAATAGACTTGGCAAGAGTGAAAGACGAAAAAATTGAAAATGTCAGAAAATGCTATTGCTTTTATTTTTTAATGGTAAAAATATGTTTACAAAAAAATCCTTCTTCCTGAGATGGGTAACTGTTCTTCTTCACTTTGAACAATATTTAATAAAGAAGAATGTGACTGTTATTCAAAGAACACTTAGGTTTATTTAAATTATAAAGTAGACATATGCAAAAAAAAAACATCCATTAAAATATATGTGGTTAATAGCAACAAGCCCAAGCTTAAGTAATGCAACTTGTTTGATAACTTTCTAAGCCATTAACATGTTTCAGTTTCTATTCATTCTGTTAGATTTAAAATTTCATAACCCACTTGTGATTACTAGTAAATTATACATTGCTACAGAACTAGCAGACAGTTTTCAGTCAAATTTTAAGCCATGCATCTGGTAGATTTATTCTAACTGTTGTCTTTATACACAGCCATTTTTATCAGATATCTGTGTCAGAATCCCCGGAATGTTTTTAACATCACAAGGAGATGGATATAATTGATTAAATGTTTCAGTCTAACCAAATCATTTTCTTTATTTAAACAGCCACTTAAAGTCCCTTTATTTTTTTCTTCATTAGTAATATCTCCCATTCCCAGATCTATGAGGTAACCAAACACAGGTAACATGTCATTAGTAGCTTTCTTCCTCCAGACCTTAACTGAAGTAACCTTAATCATGAAGATGACTCTTCTGTGTTTATCTTCTAGTTGATTTAAATTCATATCTCACTGAGTTCCAGTTAATGTCATTAAAATTTGATTCATTTTTTCAAAACATTCACCCCAAAAACCCTGCAGTAAGTAATACTAGGTGTAATAAAAGTAATAAAATGGATACCATAAACTCCTTCAGACATATAATGTCTGACATCAAAGAAAGTGATCAGAAGATTTTAACTCCATAGAACATCTCTAATGCATGTAGAGAATATTTGGCAAAAGGCAGAATTTGGTGTGTGTATGTTTTGTTTTAATGAATGTCAGACTGTATCATATGGCTGAACATGAACATCCAGACCTTAATTTCAGCAATAGTTTGCAGTTGCACTAGATTAGACATAAACCAATGTTTAAGCAAAGGTCTGTGCTGCCAGGACTCTGAAAATGATTGCAAACACTGCTGTTCAACCCTGCTGACACAGGTGCTAACTCAGAAAACTTGTTTTGGGTAAAAAAAAAGTAACATGATTTAAAAAAATAAATAACTGTAACACTGTTCCTTCTACTAGTTCACCACACTGCCACACACCTTTTCAAGAAGGAGGAGATCTGTAGGTCAGAGGGTTAAAAGTACACATTGGTTTGTAATAGTTCAATGATTTTAAATCTACAGGATTAATTATATTGGCCCTTACTTAAAATAACTGTAATTGATTTTCATTCGAGTAACTAAAAATGGCTCCAGAATCATACTGTCTGCTGAAAATAATTAATCCACAATAAAGAATGGTAACTTACAAATAGACAATGATGATTCTGTTATTGGAGGATGAAGATCTAAGACAATACTAGTCTTCGTTTTAGAAGGAAAATAAAGCAGGATTTTTTTTAACCTCCAATCCAGTTCCCAAGAATGTTGTCTCTGTTTACACGTGGTACACAAACATACTCAGTATACAAAAGATGGTTGTCTTGTCTTGAAAGCTACAGTCTTAATGAAAACAACACTATAATAAATAATAATAGAGGATTTGACAAAACAGTTCATGCTTTGAAGCTTTTATCCATCTCCCCTTTGCCCACAGTCATTGTTCTCTGCTTTTGTTAGAAGCAATGTCCCTATTTAGCAAAAAATTAAATTCTGGTACTTAACAAGTTTTAAAATCATTTAGAAGGATAACAGCTGTGATTATAAGGGTTGGAGATTTGGAGATGTGAAGGTTGGGGG
>WBMW01004070.1:4216-35910 GCA_013396635.1 Penelope pileata | reverse complement strand
AATAGCTCCTTGGTCAATTTGGGATAAAGAGGATACAAAGATACGCAGAGCAAGGGCTCACAGCCACTGGTGACCCTTCCTCCCGGCTAGCCCCTTCCGTAACGAACGGAACCCCGAAACGCCACCAACCAATCACATGATGTTATATGGGATGGAATAGCTCCTTGGTCAATTTGGGTCAGCTGCCCTGGTCCTGTCCCCTCCCAGTTCCCAGCTCCTTATGCCCCCCTTAACTATTTCACTGGCAGAGGAATGCGGAAGTGAGTTATGTCCTCGGCTCCGCTCAACACTGCCAGGATGTTATCAGTATCTCGGAGGTACAAGATAAATTCATACTAGACACTACGAGAAGCGTAACTTCTGTTAGAAACTAGGACATCATGATTGATTTGACAGTGATTTTAACATCATACACAAAATTGGAGAGAAAATACATTTTTTGTAGTTTTTACAGTGTAGTTTTCATTATAAATATATTTGATTTTGTTACAACATTTGTTTATACCAATTAAAGTAAGAAATGCTGCAAGATAATGAATATTTCAAAGCTGTCAAACCAAAACAAAAAATAATGAGCAAGCCAAATTAATATTTGCTTTGAGTTTTGACTTACAAAAACTGTGATGCATCAATGTTTTGGGAAAATAACATTTTTAACTTTTCAGTTGGGATATCAGTTCTCAAACCAGTGATACTGCTGAATTATCAGAAGTGAGGGGCAGGAGAGACACCCCACAGGCTATAAGAACAGCACAGAACACACACAGCTGTAATAAACACAAATGCTTTTTGCTGAAGGCACCAGCAGACTGCCCTCATTTCTTCTGATTGCCAAATCAAAAGGAAGAGCTCAGTGGCCTCAGTGGTTGTGCACATAGCAACTTCTCATCACCTCTATTCCTTTGTGCATATGCCATATTATGCTGATATCTGTGAATATGTTGCCTCAGCTGAGGCAAGATATTAATTGTCCTCTGTCTTCACCTCACTGCAAAGTCTCTGTGCTTGCACCTTGATGCAACTTTAACGGTGTGTCAGCAACAAGCCCTTTCTTTTCATGGGCTTTGATCTTTTATCTAAATCTGACATCAAGATGTGTTCTTAGCCTTTTTTTTCTGATTTGAGGTCTAAGTGTCCTGTATCATTAATGAAAGTTAAATAAATCAACTTTGCTGAAGTAAGTTAGGCTAAAAAAATGTTATTTTCCCTTTTCTATTAAAACCCCTAAATTTCTTTATTCTGTTAGAATAAAATATCAATGGTTTATTCACAACTATCTTCTTAGGTTCACTCAAATAACTACAGAAAAATATACTGAAACATTCCAACATGTAAACAGATAAGAAACTGATAAGATACTAAGCGTTCAGATACTGAAAGTATGCCAGCATAATATTTTCAAATCTGACATGCAACACATGTACACTAAGCAAACTTTTTACCGAGGGTTTACAAGATCTAAACTCTGTTTTTATCTTTGATATCTCCCAGGTATACAATAGCACAGCTGCAATATTCTCAGCTATGGGGGAGCCCTCTGGCTCTTCCTTCCAAGCTTCAAGTCAGTAAATATTTTAAATTGGCTGTTATTAGTTTCTTAAATCTTGCTGGTCATGTGCTTCTTCACTTTGAGACCTCAGAATAAATGTCAGGTATAATTAGCCGACATTTGGTGAAAATCCCCAGAGACACAGATTTTATTCTGTAAATCTCTCAGCAGGAATTTTAGAAATATTTCATTGTACTGAACTTTATTGCCCACAACTGAGACTATAACACTATTCTGCCTTAAAGTAAGGTCCTTGTTCCCTTTGCTTCTCTTCCTCCTCCCCTTCACCTTTCCCTTCCCCTTCCCCTTTCTCTCTCTCCTTTTCCCTTTTCTTCTTCCTTTCCTGCAGAAGTCCTTGACAAAATAAGCATTGCTTTCAATGAGAGACAGACTGAACCGGTCAATTTTTAGATTTGATTTCCTCTTTGCGTGAAAACCAATCATTAGCTTCAAACACTACTGAAAATAATAAACAACAACAACAAAGGCAAAAATCAGGAAAATTCAGTCAAATGAAAGCTCATATCCTATAATTGTTTGCATCTCACCTCAAAACTGAAAATAATACTAATCCAAATTCCTTGACCAACGGAGAAGCCAGAAATCACAGAGTAGATGGAAGTCTGAGGCTAAGATCTGTCTTCAGGAATACAAAACTAAACAACACATAGTACAGCGTAGGTAGGATTTAGCCACAGCGTTCTCGGTATAACCTGTTTCATTTGTCTTGTGTATTTTTCCACTACATGGATGAATTTAAACATTGATTGGAAGAGAGATTAAAAATCCTCTAAGAAAAGCGGTCTGCATATCAAGCTTATTGCTTTGCACTCATCTTGCACTCATCCATTTGTTCTTTAGCTCAATAGCTGTTCAAGTGCCAAGACTCTGCTGGCTGCTGGACAAGCGTGGGAATCTGAAGCCGCAGAAAGATATCAAGATTTGTAAGAACTACTCTACAGGATGGTATTTAAGCTTTGGTTTGAATGGTGAAATCTACTGATCTCAGTCTTTTGGTAAGGAAAGAAATGGAACTAACAAATATGTTACTGCATGAAAGAGAGACTCCTCTAGCAGATTTATAAATCATACCTCGATTTCTGTAATTTATTCTAACAAATTTCTGACATGAAAGATTTTGTTCTGAATTGTATCTTGTGTTTATTTGTCTGTTTCTTAGTTTGGGGAGAAAAATATTAGTTCATGTCATATTCTTTTTTACATTATTTGCTTTTTGTCCAAACCCCCATGATATTTATGTAGCCCTACTTTATTCTCCACAAACTTGAACATATGATGTTTAACATATTCCTCTGTTTATTGTCCCCACTCACTCTTGGTAAGAACTCGGAGATAAAAAGGCATAAAAACCACCAAGAAATAATAATATTAACAATAATATTGAAAATCATTGTGGAAGATGATAATCTGCTCCCAGAGGAAAAAGAAAATGTCTGTGACATTATGAGCCTTCAATTATCCATTTAATCCAAATGTTCATGTTTTTATAAAACATATGAAAGTGTATCTGTTGCCAAGATACAGATATATGGATATATAAACCAAACATATGAGTCTTTACACACTTTACATAGTTACAAAATCTGACTTGTTTTTGCTGTTCAAAATATGCTATCTTTAGTTTTAAATAATAACTCACTGGAAGCATATATGATTCTACAAAGAGAGGTTAATGTTTGCTGAAAGGACATGAATTATAAAATAACCATCATGGATAAGACATCAAAAAATCTTGTTCTAATATCTGTTTCAGCCATTAATGTTCTGCCAAAAGCATGAGTTTCTCTCCTCTCTGACAGATTTCATGTTTTCTGTAGCTGTTACTACAGGAATTCTGTTAGGTTATCATTCGTTTATACACCAGACAATGATCATTCTAAGAAATCACCAATAGGTAGCTATGACAAGAAACAATGTTGACTATTCAATATCCTCAAACAGAAGTAAACTACAGTACTGTGAAAACATGCATAGGAACTTGGCATGGGTTAATAGAAAGGCCTGAATTTCCTGAAAAACAATTAAAATATTACCTGTACATTTATTTTGAGATGCCTCAGAAAGCTGCAAAGACCAACACTTACAATAATGGAGGAAGAATATTTGCAGCAAATCTCTGTTAGCTTTATGGTATGCATGTTTAGCCACTGGGATGCAAATGATCCATTTCTTTCAAATTGTTATTTTTTACATTATTGTCTCTCTCACTCTCTATTTTTTTTTTTTAGTTTTTTTTAGATAAGTGTCTGCAATTGCAAGCGTAGGGCTGTTATCTCAATTCAGAAATTCCCCAGGAAGGCACAAGAAAGATTGATATGAGGGTGTGGATGAGACCAAATGTCACTTCTTCCTTTACTTGTCTCCAGTTAGTAATGCAGAGTGTAGGTCAACAGTGAGAAAGTGAGGCTGGCACTTCTCTCCCGGGCCATCACGATTGGATATCATCAAAATGGGAACTATGTCTAATGTGGAAATTCAGCATAACTTATGTGACAATATCAAATTTGAATACTCCTAAAGAAAACCTAGGGAAGAATTCAGATCCAGTAGGACCATTAGAAATCAGCTCATTTCCTGATATGATTGTTTATTTGTTTGTTTGTTAATTCTTAATCATGGCACTCACCTCTCCCAGTTTTGATATCATGAATATCAGCATTGTAAGGGTTATGCACATACTGTAATGCATGAGTGTCCAACCTTTTGGCTTGCCTGGGCCACATTGAGTGAAGAGGAATTCTCTTGGGCCACATATAAAATATAGTTAATGTATATAACTAACAAAACTTTTTTAACATATGTATTTTATTAAAACATTAAAAAAGAGCAACATAACCATAAAACTAGTGGGATATTTGACCATGTTTTTGTGAAATGAATGTATCAGTCTGGTTCAATGGAAGTGGCTGCAATTCTTCGTGAGTTCTCAAGGTGTTTGTCAGAGATTTTTGGTGGAATTTTACGCCTCCAGTGCTACACTCTTGCAAACAATTGTTCACAAATCTATGTACTTCCAAAAATAAAGTATGATTGTTAAGCAAGGGATATTCTTCTCTGGTAACACGGGTCTCATAAAAGTCTAGTAAAGAGACATGATCAAATTGTCCTTTGAGTTTTCTTTCTGATTGAAACTCTATACATTCCGTTTGAAAATTCAAAGGCAAGGTATTTACGTTGACTGAAAATGGAGTTGCAAATATAGCAAAAAACTGATTTTTTTTTTTGACAATCTTGAAACCTATTCTCAAATTTCTTTATCAAAACAGAAAGCAAGCTGCATGTTGTTTGCTGCTCACAAGATTGTATTTAGCCAACGTATCAAAATACATAAAATTCTTTGCATAATTTAAGTTTGCACTTCATTGTGCCCTCAGATAGTGCTAGTTGCTGACTGATAGCTGTGGGCCAGGGGCTGGGTTGGGCCACTCAACAAGGCAAAGCTGCTGCCATCATGGCTCAAGGGCGGGCCACATTGCAAGCTGTGCTGGGCCGCACGTGGCCCAGAGGCTGAGGGTTGGACATGATCTGCAGATTTCTTCCTTTTTCCAATTAAAAAAAAAAAAAAAAGAAAAAAATCCCCTTCTCTTTTTTCCCCCCTTCCCTCCACCTCCGTGTTATATGTTTAAATTGAATTATTACCAGAATTTACTGATGTCAAAATACCTTTCACATGCTTTGTTTTGATTCATTGGGTGTGTGTAAGTGTGTGGAAATTTTCCTTCCAGCTAATGAAACAAGAAACTTAACATTCAAACTGTCCCCAAAACAAACATTCCTAAATGATTTGCCAGTACCTGTTCAAGCCTTATACCTATCTGATGTTATTTATTTATTGTGATTGTGAGCCTAGTTACTGGATAATGTTCTATTTCAGCCACTTGGCATAATACAATTACATCACCTCTTCTACTGTACTCACCGACCTACTTTAAGAATTTATAGAAAATATGAAATAAGATACAGACTTTTGTTGCCTAAACTTCAAAAACCTTGTTTTCTGTAGGAAGATATTGTAAACTATTAAAGACAACAACAAATGTACATTCTAATTATTTTTAATTTATATACATGAGATAAAATTAATTACTGAAAATTTAAATACGTTTTGCAAATACTTTGATTTCAAGCAATTTTTTTTTTTTTTTTACAAAACATTTTTAAAGAGTGTGAGGAAAGAAACAAGGCAATGATAGAAGGAAATATAAAGCATAGGATAGACAAATTTATTTATCTCTGAAAAACTAGCCGACACAATGATAATCTAAGAGTTAGTCTTTCTTGTTATATTTTAAATGACAGCTATCATGAGGTCAAAAAAAGAAAAAAGGAAAAAAAAGGAAGATTTACAAAATGGAACAGGGAGAACTTGAATTATTCTTGCTTACCACTATGCAGGTATAAAAAATGTTCAAGTAACCAGCCTGGGATGTGTGATGCCTAGGATCATGATAAGTAATCAAAGCTGTACTTGAAATTAACAGTTCCACAAAAAACTTGGCTAAGACAGATGCAGTGTGCCTTCCCTCTTGCGATTTATAATGAAGAGTAGTCACAGACTGCTCTGGTATTTCTTACAGGAGGCCCTCTGACAGCTGTAGGTATTACACCCTGAGCGCATAAAGCAAGAGATTATTGCGGGAAACTTGATAAAAATGACAGCAGAGGAATAAAGTAAGTTGAAAGGTTCTAACTGTCTAATTGTCTCAGACAGTGGAAAATTAGAAGGGAGGAAATCCCACCAATTTAAAGATGTTGTGAAATGTTCCTGAAGATGTCCTATGTAAGGAATCTAACATCCATAATGAAGGTGAACAGTTACAAAATGCATACTTATATGTAAAAAGGCAAAACTCAGTGATATATCTCAGCCATCTTCCTGGGTTTTGGGAGCACCAGGATCTCATGAGATGCATTCTTTCCTTGGTTCCCAGTCTCAGCTCTATACCACATATGCTTCATAGTACAAGATCACATTTTCTATCAGGAAATTTTTGAGTTTTACCCATTTTCCTGACTTTCTAGATGGTCAGAAGTAAGGTAGGATCTATATTCCCACTTAGAGAAATCCTGACATTTGCTCCCTACACATGCGCAGATCATCTAC
Source organism: Penelope pileata (assembly GCA_013396635.1). Taxonomy (NCBI): domain Eukaryota; kingdom Metazoa; phylum Chordata; class Aves; order Galliformes; family Cracidae; genus Penelope; species Penelope pileata. The sequence goes on along the minus strand of WBMW01004070.1, from coordinate 29,236 downwards.
AATTAAATAGTATGATCATCACGCATTCAACTTACTCTTCATGCCCTCTGAATTCCCACTAAAACTGATGGGTTTATTCGTATATTAGCTGTACAATTTATTGTATAACACATTTGTTTTAGGTCCAGCATGTTCTGGATGCAGCTGACCTGCAAATCATTTACGCACATGATTTGTGTGTGTGTTAAGTCCAAGGTACCAGGAACACATCAGACTTAACTACAGTTTCACAAGTCACCCTCTCAGTACGGATATAGAAGGAACAATTTGTCAGGTGTATCTAAACCCATCAGAAACACCTTTTCCCTTCTTTCAGAAAGGCAGTTCTTCAGTGGCAATCTCATGGCCTCCTGCTTTCACTGACTGCCTTGAGGTCTGTATGGAGTTGCCCAGATTGATCAAAAAGGGGGGTTGGAACAAGATGATCTCTAAGGTCCCATCCAACCTGAACCATTCTATGATTTTATGATTTCAGATGTATCCTTCTGAGAGATATTGAGGTTATTCTTAACTCCCTAACAGTCAGCCACAATATGGAACAATTCTTAATTTAGATGAATCAGATATATTCCAATTAGGATCAGAAACAAGAAAGAAGAGATAAATGGCGTGTGTGTTCATGCACTTGTGCATGGTAGAATGATGACAGGAAGATTCCTGTAGAAAGCAGGAAATAGAGCTGGATCTCATGAGGCAGTTTCAACTGTAATTCTATTTTAAATGCCATCTCATGAAGTGTTCTTCTTACTTGAGCTTCTTTTAGTGTTACTCCTTGATTGAGTAACTGAGCATCAGTGCTGCAATGTAGTGTTCAGACTGGGAATTTCAAAAAAGCCTTAAAGGAATTGGAGGCCTTTGAACTAACATTGCTCCCTTAGGTTCCACTGAAAACCTCAGAATTAATATTTTGTTTTATTTCTTTATTTAATCATATCCATACTTTTTTCACTCCATACTTATGGGCATCAAAGGGAATCCCTTCCTCCACTTCAGAAAAATGTCAAATCCCTGGCAGATTAAAACTCACCTCTTGGGAGCCCTTTCTCATTCAGAGTAGTGTCTGCATCTAAGTGACAGCTGTCATCCACTGTCATTTACATTGGAGAAATGCTGGTGTTACATGCAAAGACTTGACTGTGAAAGCTTATCAGGTACTTAACTTGGACTTCTTTTTGTTTTCTCTGCCAGAGCTGATGTGCTCTGTTTTCATCTAACAACTATGTTATTGTGGCTATTGAGCAAAATGGCTTCAAAAATGAATGTTCATTTATTTCCCATTGGTTTTCTAGAGGTCAGGTAATGCTAAATTATAATGTCTGTAGCTTTAGTTCTAGTGCAAAATGTGTCAGAATTTTATTCCTATATATACTTTATATATATACATATTTAATTTGAAATTTGCCTTTATAGAAAAAATGTTCGAAGGCAGAAACTGATACAGTACAGTATTGTTCACTGGCAAATTAAAGAGATAATTTATGCTCTAAGCTTAATAAAATTTTTAAGGACATGACTAAACATGTTAGATGGAATGTCTGGGTTTACAGACATTTGCTGCAAAAAAACAGGAGACCGGACAAGATGCTCACAAATCATGCTCCAAAACAATTTTGTCTAAGTGTTTTATGGAAATGCAAACAATGGCCCTTTAGACATTCATTCAGTTTGCAGTCACTGTCTAAACCAGTTCAGTTTCTCTCCTTATGGCTTGAGGCATTTCAGCTGGTAATTCCTTATAGTGAGTCCAAAAGGGATTATCACACATTAACCTCCCAGTGTGTGCTTCAAGTGCTTGTAGGTACTCTGGGATTAGCGAGATTTGCTTGCTGTATTTACCTGACATCGCTGAATCCTCTGGGTTCCCTCTACTGGCATCCAATTCAACAGTGCCATGTTTGGGTCACATTTAGCCTCTAGGTACCAACACAGTATCAATTAATAATGAATATTTCCTGAGATGAGGAATTAAGGAAGCCTGGGTTCCTTCAGCTTTGTGTCTTACGGCTGGACTCCTTGGTGCCAGAGAAAGAACAAAGTAGGAGTGAGTGGTGCTGCTATGGAGGTTGAATCTCCGGAGGTGATCTCAGAAGGGTGGATTCTCTAGTGATCAGTAAAGGAAAAGATTACCCTGAAGTCTTCTAGGAAAGACTACTATAAAGACTCTTTTTTCTTTTCTTATTTCTTTTTTTCTTTTTTTTTTTTTTTTTTTTTTCTGCATCACTAGTTTTATGAAACTTGGAGGAAAGAGATCTTTACTCTTGTCACAAACAGAAGAAAAAATGAAAAGCTATTCATGGGAAATGGAAAAATTAAATTAACACATAGGCACACACACATGCACCAAACAGGAAGGTGTAGAAAGTAGGAAGATTCATTTATTAAAAAAAAAAAAAAGCTTAAAATAAAGGCTTAAAGCGAAAATTTTGCTTGTGGGTGTGCGAAAGAGTTTCTCATTGACTCTTCCTGCCCCTCTGCTTCTTGCCTCCTCATCACCTTCTGCATCTACCTTGTGATTTCTAAAAGTCAGACTAAATCTCAACATAAGCTTTTAACTCAAGGTCTCAAAGCAGCATTTCCCAATCTAGGAAACCTGGAAATAAGCCTGGAAGTACAAATAGAAATTATGTTATGAATGGAAATATTTGGAAATGGTGGTATAAAGCTTACTCATTCTATCTAACCAGATTTTCAACAAGATGTTGTAAATATTCATTTTAAAATTCCTTGCGTAGATGATCTTCAGAAAAAGGCAACATGAAGACCTATGATGCCTTTTATGCTTTTATGGTTATAGCCATCATATTAAAGCACGAATATTCTACGTAAATTTTGTTTTCCTCTGCAGCAATATTTTTAACTTAATATCTGTGATAAACCTTCTGTATGAATAAACACATCGGTACTCCCTTCCTCCTTCTTCCCTGTATTATCTTTTTCACAAAGTGGTCCCATGTAAAGACAAGTGCAAGGCTGTCACGGTGTGATCTGCTTAGAGGATGGAGCCCTGTTGCTGATTATGTTGAAATTATCTCATAATTATTGGCTGGAATCCTGTCTTTGCAACCAATGGCAAAAATTGCCCAGCAGAGTTGGTGGGAGGCAGGACATCCCCTCTTGTCATAAGCACTGAAGGGTGATTTTCACAGTGTGAGGCTGCTTGTCATTAGCATTGCTGCATTTGTTTTGTGTATAGTTCTAAGAAATTCCCCATCACTGTACTTTAAGTTAATGGATAAAATTAGCTCCCTGATTGTAACTCAGCCTAATCATCGATGTTTGCATGATTTTCTGTGAGGGTTAAAATGAAAGAGCTTGGCAGGGATTTGTGGACAGAAAAAGAAGGAAAAATCCAGAGAGTGTTTAGTGCGAAAACTTTTTTTTAATTATTATTTATTTATTTGCCTTGATGGTGCTCTTTTTTGTTCGTTTGTTTTGTTATTGTTTTATTTTTACTTTTTTTCTTTTTAATATTTACTTTTCTTTATCTTCATTGGGAACTCTCCTTACGGGAGAAAAAAAGTGGATCCTTGCTATATTTAAGTAGACTAAGAGTAAATGACTGATATGCTCAAGTGGTTTTGAGACCTTTATCATAACACTGTCTATTGCTGTGACCTTTAAGTCTTGAATGGTTCCTTTTTCAATCATGCATCCATAGTGCAACATTTTTGTGCTGCTGCGACGCACACAGATCCTTTGAATAATTATCATAATCACCTCACATTTGTAAATACTGTTTGGGGACTTGAAGCCAAGTCTCTTGCTCCTGCTCTGTTACAGAGGAAACAAGTAGCAGCTCCCCTTGTGCACAATTGCATTGTCAAGGAGTAGTTAACGTGAACCCTCTATTATGAATAGAAAATCTTCACATCCTGCCCAATTAAGATTTCTTTTTTCCATGGAGCAGGTTCTAAATTTTTAAACAGTTTGATTGAAATTCTAAAAACAGCAAGAGAGAAGATTAATTGTGTTAATAATTAGAAAGCTGAATGCTAACATTTTTCCCCCATAGGAGAAAGCTCAATGTTATTTCTCTCACAGTTAACAGCAGTTACATTCTGTGTATAAAGAACCTGATATACATGTAAATTTGCCAACAGATTGTTAGAAATAATTGAAAAAAATAGATGTAAGTTTAAATTGAAGAGTTTAATTGTGTCTATCTCTTGATTTGCACTACAAAAATGAAGGATGCAGGGGCAAGATAAATCAATTTGTCCCATAACTAGTATGGTTGATCTACCTCTTTGTTTTCCTTGTGGTATAAAGAAACACTGCTTTTAACTAAGCCATACTGTCTTGCAAACCAATCTAGAGAATTACATACAGCACGTTTGGCAAGTGAGGATGCATGAGATGTTGTTCAAACACTCCACGTGTACTCTGTGCTTTCTGGATTAGTCTGTTTATCACTGCTTAGTGCAGGCAGACTAACCCAGACCATGAGACAAAATATCTTTGTAATGTCTTCCAGTGAGAAAGTTCCCACATGCGCCTCATTCAGAAGATCACTGCCTCTTCTGTGTAGTCTTTGGTATAGGTCATTCAGCTATCTTCTACATAGCAACCATCACCTAAAGATCAGTTTAGAACTACTATTTTTAGATCTACAATAGGGGGAATCCTGTGACTTGTTACAGTCTTAGCAAGGAAACAGACTGAGCAACGACTTCAAAGGTGCTTGTCAGATAGTGTCTTCATTACTGCCTTACTCAGAGCAGTAACTTGAATCAACGTCTTCCTCTTCAGTCATGAACATATCATAAAATCATGCAATATCCTGAATTGGAAGGGACCTACAAGTCTCATCAAATCCAACTCCTGGCTCCATGCAGTACCAACCAAAAATCAAACCATATTTCTGAGGGCACTGTCCAAACACTTCTTGAACTCTGGCATCTTGGTACAGTGACCACTTTACTAGGGAGCCTGTTTTGGCTCCTGACCACTCTCTCAGTGAACAATATTTTCCTAGCACCTAACTTGACTCTCCCCAATGAATCTCCATGTTTTTCCCACAATTACTTGGTTATTTCATTTCTTTTCTTTTTTTATTACTTTACTTAATTATTTTAACAATGTTATTTAAATTTACATAACTAAACACATGTTTGAGTGTATATATTAATTTCCTTTACATTTTTGTGTTTATTAAAATTTTATTAAAAGAATTTTATTTTCTAGCTGCAAAACACTTTTAAAGAAACATCTGCTTTTAAAGAAATAACTACCAGCTTACTCCTTTATTTAAATGTTCTCTTGATTCACTATTCAGGTATAGCACATTATCTGTAAATACATCTATTGTTCCCCTGAAAATACAACTATATGAAGCAAGAATTATGGACTGTTTAAAAATTGTACTAAAATAATTGTACATTTTTAAACAAATAGACATTAAAAATATGTTTTTGGATTTTTTTTGACAAAATCTTAACTTTTGGCATATGTTTTGAGTGAATAAATTGACAACAGACTGTAAAATTTTTTCCCCAGAAACTGAAGTTCTCAAAAGGGAAAAAAGAATGTTCGTTTTCAAAACTTCTGAAATATTTGCCAAATGTTTAAACACAATAAAATATTGTAATATCTTAATGATCATCAGTACAATCACTTTGCACCATCAGTAGAGTGTGAATTTTGAAACACTAGTATTACAGCAACAACTTTGTGACGAGCAGTAAGATACAGTAAAAGGAAAACCCAAATAAACCTGAGGTTCTACTCTCTTGTCTTGAGGTCTTAGCTATTCTTAAACTTAATGAAGGGATTTTTTTTTTTCCAGAGGGACATTTCTGTCTGAAATAATATACGGATAAAGTTTAGCGATAAATCTGAAGGAGAGAATTAAAATGTTGTTAAAAATCTGCTTACCTGTCTCTCTTTTTCTGGTCTATGTATCTATGCATCCATGATGCATTTATTTTTTTGAATTCTTTAATGATCATTGGTAAAGAATGCATATCATGAGAGAGGAAAGAACTTAAGCAAAACCATTTTTGCTGTTAATTTCAATTTCAGAAACTGAAAAGTTAAAAGTGGTCAGATCTTTTAAATAGACATTAAACATTCACTAAAGCACAGATTTCTTGATTGGGTGCTGCACATTACAAGAAAGAGTGCTTCAAAAGATGTCAGAACAGTGAGCTGGGAAATTCAAAAGGTATGTGAAAACAGCTTCAGGGTAACAATTCATGAGACACCTCATAAAAGAACATGAAGTTATTTCTCACATACAAATTCATAACCTCAATAAGTGTCTTTTTACAGTCTTTGTAACCAAGGTTCAAAGACTGAAGGGAGAAAAAAGGACAAAATACTGAAAAAGTGGTAATTTCACAATTCATTTTTTTTCTTTAATCAGAAAACACTGGTTTATGCACACATACATATTTATTTCAGTAAAAGAGCTGGACATTTTTGAAAGAAAAGCTTTTTAGAAGAAGATGACAAAATTTATCTGTCCATTTCATAGTGAATTAGACATTGCAATTAACCCAGATGGATATGTTGGAGGGGAACAGAACTGTGCAGGACTTGAGCTGTGGAGAAGAATGGTGTTGAGGTCACGGCTAGGGAAACTTTAGTCTCATCTACATAATTGTGTTCTGGAGACATGTATGAACTACCTATTCAGCAGGTTAAAGGTGGAGGGGAATAGGCTGTAAGAGCAGAGAGGACAAATGGGAGGTAAATATGTTATTTTAAGAGGTCTTGTATGAGCAGGAATCTAGCTTCATATTTCCAAGGAGGAAGGAAAGCCAGTGGCTGTGCTCAAGTGGAGTGAGGACAGAGACTCCCACCACAGTGGGAGATGGAAGATGCTGACTACTGACAGAAAGAATGTTGTTTCTCCTTAGAGTTGTCTTGTTGGAAAAATGGGGTCTAGCTGCAAGCAGGGAAGAAGGACCACTGCTGAGGATACACCTGAACTATCAAGCATGATAGTTCATGCCTGATCTAGGGAAACAGCAGTCTTCCTGTAAAAGATGCTGAAAATCATCTGCAAAACATACTTGTTGCCTTGAGGCTTATCTGGGCCTCAAATCTGGAGTATTGTGGAGAGTTTGCTGAGGCTTATCCAGGCCTTGGGCTGCTACTGTTTGCTCCTTGCTTATGTACCAATGATGCTGCGAATGGAGACTTTGAGTAGATAAAGGGTGACTACATGTTCCTAGAACAGAAGTCAGTAAAGGAAGTCAGTTCCTGTGCTCCTCAGCCTTGCTCATTAAGGGGAAGCAATCAGAGGGAAGGAGATATATTCAGTGGATTGACGCCTGGCAGTAGGAGAGTTGTTACATGGGATTTTTCTTTGATGGCAATGCATATTTCCTAATGATTGGAAAAGAAAAAGTGTTGAAGTTATTTTCAAGAGGCAAGATGAGAGTTCCAGGGAAGAGTAGGCCAATCATCCTGACATCACCCCCTGGGAGGACTATGAGAAGAGACCTTTTGAAAGCTAGTTCCATGTGCATAGACAAAAAGGTGATTGGACAAATGCCTGATTACCTTCTACGTCAAGATAACTGGCTCAATAGACTGAGAGGAGATGTCTTTTTCTTTGAGTTTAGAAAACCTTTCAGCATCTGTGTAGCTAAATTGAGAGATATGGAGTGGATGGGTGAACTGCAAAGAGCGTGAAAAACTGTCTTGATGACAGGGTTCAAAGACACTATTGGTCAATAGTGTAAAGTGTGACTGGCAGCCAGGTATGAGAATTACTCCTCAGGAGTTGATTCTGAGGCAGCTATTGCTTAAAATATTCATCAACAGACAGCATGATGGATTGGGATACTCCTCCTTCATATTCACAGTTTACATGAAATAGGGAAGAGCAATGGATATCCTGGTGAGACTTTGACAACCTGAAAGAGGAGGCTGCAAAAATCTCATGAAGTTCAAAGAAAACAAATGCAAAGCCCATGGAGATTGACTGACTAGGGAGCAACTCTGCATGAAGTCCTCAGGGACTGTGACTGAACGTGACAGAGATATGCTATTGCAGAAAAGAAAACTATGCACTGGGAGGGAATTAATAAGCCATAAGGAGCTAGCAGGTCAAGAGAATAGATTATCCTCATCTACTCAGTCTTCATGAGGTTTCATTTAGAGTACTGTGCCCAGTTTTGGCATCCTTACCCAGTATTAAAGCTATACTGACAAATTGGAGAAAGTATATCAGAGGTCCAATGAAGTGGCTAGATGCCCTAGACACATGGCATAAAAAGAAAGGCTGAAGGACTCAGGTTTGTTTAAAAGGGAAAGTTAATAGTGGTTATAGAGAAGGTAACCTGAATTATTTAAGATACACTGGAAAGGATAAGAGGCAATGTGCATAGGTCATAGCAATGGAAATTCTGACTAGATCTAAGAAAAAAAAATTGAGACTGGTTAACCATTAGAACAGGTTGACCAGAGAGGCAGTGGGATCTACAGCTTTGGAAATATTCAAAAGTTGACTGAAAAAAGCTCTGTACAACTTGATGTGACTTTAAAGCCATATTTACTTTTAGCACGAGGTTGAACTAAATGACCTCCAAAGGTCCCTTTGGATATTAATTAATCTATTATTCTATATTCAATTTGTTTTAACACACTCCTGGAAGTGGTGGATATTTTATATGCTTCTTCAATCTAGGAATGAAACTCATAGCAAATAATTAGTACAGCAATTATGATGACAAAGCTTTCTGCATCTGAAACTTTCTTTGATTTTTCAACTAGCATACAGTGCGACATGTACGAGAAAATCCTTTTATCTATGAAAGCTTCATATAATGCGAATTTTTACAATCCCGATACAGAGAAGCTATATGTAAGCAGATGATTCATGAGATTCAGGCTTCTGTTCCCTGTTTCAATCACATCTGATTTATGAAAAGTAAACAGTGGATCCAAATGCAAATTAGCTGTCAGTGGTCCTTGTAAGGCAGTAAGTATCATGAATTTCAGACCGTTTAAATATCTTTCAAAGCTGCTCAGCATGCAACTGCTTTTATAGTTACGTGAGCCTTTAAAATGAACATTTCCTGAAAGGCAAGCAAGCAGGAATAATTACTATTCATTTTTTTCTCTCAGCTTAGAGAGTTAAATTGTACTCAACAATTACTTCTCCCTAGTGCATGATACAGCAGAAATCCTTCCAGAGCAAATGCACTGTAATCACAAAGTTGGCTTCAACAGCAGAAGCACTAAAAGAAGTAATGCAGATTAATGAATGGATGATGTAGATACACTTTGTCAGCACTGTTTGCGACAGGGATCTCCTTAAGCTCTGGAAATGAAGACTTCCCCTGGAAGCTTTGCTTGTTCAGCCTGTGGTAGTAGGTACTGAGGATCTGTCCTTTAAAGGACTCTTTTTCTCCCCTCTCCACTGATTTCAGAAACATATTGTTTTCTTTTTTGGCATCACAAAGTTAGACTTCATAAGTAACAAAACCCAAGTGCCAAAAGACTTCATCACTGTCAGCAAGAAGCCTGTGATGTTTTCTCAAGGATCAACCCACACATTCATCTCTCTTTAATAAAAGCAGATCTGCCTGGCCATATCAGCTGATTTTTAGTGCTTGCCTTGGACTAAGTATCATTTGTTGTTGTTTTTCTTCAGAGGGAGGGATTTCAAGATTTATGGGTGTGCCAAGAAAACATGGGAGGAATCTGCCTGGAGGGCTGATGAGTCTCAGTGGAGTGAAAAATGTACTCAATGAAGTACATTTAAACATACTGTCCTTGGCTTGCAGTGTTGCTTTCCAAGCGTAAGCCTCTCCCAGCCTCTTGAGAAACAACTTATTTAGTAGCTTTCTTCTCCATGTGATATTTTCTGGGAACAGAAATGTTGAAGCCTGTTGCAGACACACAAGTCATCCTACTAATGAATGTTGCTCTGAAATGGGAGAATTGTGGGAAACAAAAGATCTTAAAGTTGTGAAACACATATTTGTACAGTGCGAAATACTAAAAATTGTCATAATTTAGGTAAAGTATTATAGAAAGGTTCTACAGAATTTTATAGCAAATTCTTGAGATTTTTTTAAAGATAAGTGCACTTTGCAATAGCCCAGGCTAAGTACATACAAGGAATAAATTATTTACACAAGATGCCACCAACAATTTGATACAGTAAAAAAAGACAACAAACTTGATTTCTTCACAAATAGTTCTGCATAATACAGTCTGTAAGGCAGTAAACTACAAACAATATATAGTGTGTTAATCTCATTCCTGGAATGAAACTATAAAGTGAGGGTATACTCTTCTAGGAGAGAGCTTGTAATAACAATTTTCAGTTCTACCTTCTGGCCTCAGTAACCTGGTAATTAGCACATTCATTTAAGACCTACATGACGTACATTCAAATATCTTCTGTTTACACAAACAATTAAGAAGGAAAGCCTTGTGGCTAATAACATTACGAATATGGCTAAAGATTTTTTTTTTTTACTTTTCCTGTAAAAAGATTTTGCACCTGACCTCTGCTGCTAAAGTGGAGCACTACAGATGTGCAAATTAGAAGACGATATTTTCATACCTTGATGAAGATGCCTGGTAATGGAGTTTTGGAGAGGTTGCAGGTTGGATAGGATAAGAACACCTAAAATCATTTGTAGGAATGTTACCAATAGCTGCACTGCACGGCAGGTTTATTAAGGTTGAACTGTCAATTTCTAGTGACATTTATTAGGCAAACTGGGAATTTTGATGTTTGCAGGATTGAAGATCACAGCTTATACATAGTACTCAAGATAGTGGCAGCTAAGGGTTTAGGAAATTTGGGGTTCTAGAAGTGTTGCTAGGACATTTGGGATGATCCCCAATGAACTGGAGATGAGGCCTAGGAACACAGCTGGAACAAGATTTAATCTAGTCCTATCTATTCCACAATACAATTTAGAATGCTTAATAGTACATTACACAGATACAGTGTACACAGAGCATATGCTAATGGACAAAACTAATTCCATATGGGTTAGCACAGAAAACAAATTGGATTATAACATTAATTACAACTCCTCTCTCACTTAAATTAGTATTCTTCATTCTTCATTTCTTCTATTGTTCTTTTGTTCCTAAACCTGTCACTGAATGCCTACCTCTAATTGTCCTCATACCTAGTCCCCAACTGTAAAGTTCATGTTTAAAAAAAGCTTCATTGTGTAGCTTTAATTTATTGGCTTGTTGGTTGTGGTACAATTAAGCAGCACATTGGATAAACTCATAAGCTATAAACTTCCTCAGTATGTATTAGTAAGGGTACTGCACCTGCTTTAATACAGCCTAGCCTTTTAAAATAGATGAATTTTTGACCAAAATGACAGAAGCACCATTTCCACTAAAACCACTACTAAATAAAGAAGTTGAGAAAAAAAACATATAAAAGCTAAAACTTTGTGGGAGAAAAGGTTTATTTAGCTGTTTGCTATCAAAAACTGACATTCAGTGCTGATGCAGAGGGAAGTCGTTAAATCTAAGCTTTGCATAAGATATCCCTCAGATGTCAGTGGCAGAATGACCTACAAGCATCATGTTCATGAAAGTCTCTTTACAAGTTGGATAAACTGCATAGGTTTTGAACTGAAGCCTACTTACATCAGCTGCATTAATGAACACAAATCTTAAATCAAATAAAGGATAAATTCGACTGTGTATATTCCTGTGGAACAATATTTTGCATTTTGATCACTGACAGTGAAATGAGAAAGTATTGCTGATGTATCTCCGAGAAATGAATATTGCCAAATCTATATGAGAGCCAGAAACAGCTGTAGGTCCTTAATTTTTATATAAAATGTAGCAACATACAAAACATGAAATGTCTATGTCTACACATCCAGCAGAGAATAGCTATAGAATCACTTGAGATGGGTTCTTGCACACATCTCCAAATTGAATTGGCATCTGTCAGGGAAAACACTGACCTTCAAGAGACATCCAACAGGAATCATAATATCCAGGGAGAAAGCTAGATGTTTAATGCAGAAGAATTTTAGGACTTCTTGTTCGTAAGTACTTCTAGGGCTCATTTATCAGACTAATTCTCTCATATAGTTCTTTTATATTGATGATTCTTGGCCAGGCAGTGTTTTTCTAGTTTTGAATTATGCACTGACACTGATCTTTGATTGACTATGGGTATTATTGAAAGGTCTGCTGGTCCTGGTAGCATGTTTCCGATTTGGATCGTTATCAATAATAGCTGAGAAATCCAATGTGCTTTCCATATATACTAGGCAAACAGGTGGTTGAGTTTTGATTGCTTCCCTATCTAAAAGGTCACCAATGTGCCAGTCTTCAGGATGACAGCCCAAAGTACTTCCTCAGTTGGCTTAATATTGGCATTTTCTGAAGACAATGACCGTGTAATACAATGTCAGCCAGAAATCTAGGCTTTCAAAATTCATTCTAGACAGTGGGAAGACAGTCAAAGACTATCAAGATCAGAAAACAGGGGAAAGAGAATGGGAAAAATAAATGACAACTACTAACTACTAACTCAACAGATGGAATCTCACTTTGCTATGTTTACTCAAATCAACCATTAGCTAGTACTATGCTTTCAAATAGTACACATTCTGATAATTTTACTCATCTGTTTAGGGGAAAAAAAAAAAAAAAAACATTAATCAAGTCCCTATGGAAGTGTAATTTCCTTGGAGACCTGACTCAAGGTGATATTAGTCCCAAGACTTGTCAGACTAAAAAGTAAAAGAACATTGCAATCATGCTTTTAGTTGTCTCCATGACAACTCAGTTGCCCCTTATACATTTCATTCCATATTTCATTCCATAAAATGCTGTGAAGATGCATCCAAAGAGATTAATCCTTGCCAGAAATCTAAGTTTAAATAGACAAGGCAGGCGAAAGCAGGAATATTCTTCCAATACATTCAGACATTTCAGATCATCTAGTTTAACTCTTCTATATAACTGTGCAGTGAAACTCCACCACATACCATGGAGGGATGTAATAGGAAGATTAATAGGAAGATGGTTGCTGATTTTCAAAGGCTGCGAGTCTCTGAAGTGGCTATTCAGCATGCAAGCATGAGAGAGGTAACAGATATTTCAGAGGCACACAGAGAATGGAAGGGCTGAGATCAATCTTTTCATGCCCACAACTCCTCTCAAACACCCTTGTAACTGAGTATGCTAGAGCAAGCACTGTAAAAACAGGTCCATCAGCAGACTATTATCCTTCCACATGAAGTAGATATTGTGTACATCAAATCTTCTCTATTTTGTAATCTCAGGAGGTACAGAAAGAAACAATTTATTCTGAATATTTTTCTTACAGAACATTTTACACACTTCAGATTTCCACAATTTCTTTTTTTTTTCCTTTTTTTTTTTTTTTTAACCAACATGTTCTTCATCTTGTTGGTGAATGTTTAGAGAAGAAGTAAGATCTAACCAGTCTGACATTTAAAACCAAATGTCTCAAGGTAAGCGTAAGAACAGCTGTCAGTAAGAATAAGCAGGAGCCAACACTTGAGATGAAATTGGTATTTCACAGTGTTCATAAATACTACATTTCACACTGAAGATGCTACCTTTCAAACTTCAAGTTTCCCTTTTCTTTTTAAGCAATGTCTGGCCTCACTTACTATTATGAAGTGGTACAATATTTTATACATGATAAGCATGAGGAAAGAAACCTGTTATTCCCCCATGTATGTGGTGTAACATGAATTAATGTGAGGGAAATATTCATCCATCTCATCACGACAGTTGAAACATTTGCTGCCAAGATTCCTTGCCCGTCATTTATTACTGACGTTGAGAACATTTTTTATTCACTTACAAAAGAGTTTTCCAAAGCCCATTGAAGTTTATGAATTTGCAGCTGATAAAGTTGAAAGTTCTATATGTTGCAGGGTTTTTATGTTGTTCTATGTTTTTGGAAGTGCCTTTCTGCGCATTTAAATTGCCTTACATGGAAATTTAGATTTGCCTGTAATGTTTTATGTGCTTGGTGATGTTTTATACCAATTCTAGTATTAAAGTAAGCAGTTTGGTCAGTACATGCTTACGTTTTCTGCAGAGCAATTTAGCCCACAAGGGAGAAAACCTTTGAAATTCATGAAGGTTGCACATTTACTTTTGCAAGAGTAAAAGAGATCTCTAATGCATCCCACTGTTAGTGTATAGGAGAAAACTTGACAGAATACACTATAATTTTCATATTCATTGTGATATTTAATTCTGAAGTGCTCTAAGCTAATTTTCTCTGACTCAAAGGAAATTGATTTCTCCACGGTTGCTTGGTAGCCTACAGAATTGAGCTCCTTCCAGAGCAGTTGCTGGAATAAACCTATAAAATAATGAGAACATTGACACTACAGTGCAAATTTTCAGTTTCTGTTGACAGACAAAGAAATAATTTAGAAAGCATAAACAAAAACTTTTATTAAACTGCAGTTTCATTAAATCTCTATAGTTTGACTTAGACTGTGCTAAATGTGTTATTTGACAAAACTGTCACATCAGAGTGCTTTTTAGGTTCAGGGTAGTGCTTCTTCTGGTCAAAACTAGTCAGAGAGACATGGTGTACACTAATATAATGGGACAGACAAAGAGTAATAATAGAATGCTACATTTTAGGAAAACCAAATTCCTGCTTTTCAGAGAATTCATTAACAAAACAAAACTGTCCTCAAGGACAAGAGAGTGGAGCAGAGCTGGCAGATCTTAAAGTTTTCCTTAGAGCACAAAAGCTCTCCATCCCCAGGTGCAAGAAGTCAGGAAAAGAGGGCAAGAGACCAGCACAGCTGAACCAGGACCTGCATTTCAAACTGAAGAGCAAGAAAAAAGTTTGTTATGATAAGGGTGGCGTAGCACTGGAACAGGTTGCCCAGAGAGGTGGTGGATGCCCCGTCCCTGGAGACATTCTAGGCCAGGCTGGACCAAATTCTGAGCAACCCGATCTAGCTGCAGATGTCCCTGTACATTGCAGGGTAGTTGGACTAGATGACCTTTAAAGGTCCCTTCCAACTCTAAGGATTCAGTGATAACTGGGACAATTCCCTAGTTCTGAAGGACAAGTGCATGGCATATTTTCATCTAGTTAAACTCTCTTCCCTGAAAATAGCATAGTCTCCATCTTTGTTGGACACAAAACTGGGTCTGGGCATTGTTTGAGAGAATGACAATTATTGCAAAAAAGAATTAAGTGGTGAGTGTACTATTAATTGAACACTAGAGATGATTAAGGGATTTTGCTCTTTCTTTATCTTAGGGATAAGGGAATTATCCATATTCAGAATATTTTCTATTTTTTTGATCACAATCACATTTTAAATATATTTTCCTGAGTATGTTTCTGTCTGTAAAAATATACTTTTTAGATATTATGCATCTGAATGACAGAAAAATAAAATGTAGAAATACAAATCTCTACATATTTTTTTTTTCCATCATTTTTTTTTTCCTGTTTCCTAAGTACTACACTGGTCTGCAGCTTTAATGACTTTTTGACAGGCAATAGCTAGATAATTATGATAAAGTCAGAACTATATGGATTTCGTTGGATGTGATTTAGTAGATTTCTTACTTTTTTCCCAAAGTATCTCAGAACCCATAGTGTTACCCCATCTCTGTTGTCTTCACAGGGATCACAAGGAAGCAAAGACACAGAAACCCATGTTTGCACATTCCCAAATACTTTCAAATATATCTATCCTTTTTAGCATATCGGTCTTTACACCTATTTTTTCCTTCTTTTTTTAATTCTGGTAGATTTTCTGCCAGATGAGAATGTCTATTGAAATCAGTTCTAGTTTCTCACCTTTCAGCTTCTTCTTTTCACTGATAGCTGTGTGCTGTCCCTCATGCAATTTATTGTGAGCTCCAAATACTTTTTTGTGAATGTCAGTGGGAAAGGATGGGAAAGGCTGGTCTCAGGGGGAGCAAGGGAGTGCTACTGTAGTGACACCACCATAGTGAAGAGGTCACACTGGTATTATTTTAAATAAATGTTAATTTTCATATGTCATTTAAAAGAAACATCCTCTTTGGCATCAGTAAAGTATGAATCTGTTTCAGTAAAATTCAATATCTGCCACCTGGCGCAGTTCAACTTAGCCACTGAATGTGTACACCTGTTTGCAGCATAACTAATGAACATCCTCTATGTTCAGTTAAGGCTGAAATGCTTAGCTGAAATGAGATTTGGATTATTCAGGTGAATAGGCCTGTTGCGGTAGGTCAGTCAACAGCAAATATGTTTTATACGTCTTAAAAATATATATTTTGTATTTAATTTATTTGTTATTTACAGAAATATTTAATGGAGTGCTATGCTTAACTGAGAAATAAGGATAAACTATAACTTCTTTGAATGTTAAAGTACCTTCTGGAATTACAGCACAAACACCTAACTTCACATTTTTCAGAGGCACTCTGTATTTGCTAGTTGCTCTGGCTGTAATTTCGTACTATCAAAAATTAAAATGTTCTTTCTTCTTTCTTTGAGCCACCTCTGGTCAGCATTTTTCTTCTTCTTTCTAACAGTTTATTGACTTTTCAGTTGTGCTCTGACAAAAGTTTTCGGATGGGAAGATGCTTTAGACAGGATCATTAAAATCTCTGAGTTAAAGTTCCAGGAATAATAAGAGGAGAAGATGAGGATTGTATTAAGTGGGCTTCACACAAAAACTGCTCTCTGCAAAAACTTTACCTTTGCTCAAATAGGTAAGTACATGTTACACAGACAATGCTACAAGGCTTGTTAAGGAGAACTGGTACTTTTAAGAACACTTAGAGAATAAGAGCAGCCAGATGTTTTGAATATCAAATTCTGTGTAAAATATGGAATACAGCTGAAGGGAAAGAGTAAGACAATCAGATGAAAGAAAAGATTTGTGAAATTTCTTCTGCTTCCCATTGTTTTTTCCTACAGTTTGGCTTTTTTAGAGTAATATGATCCTACAAAGTTGAAGGATGTACACAACTATTACTACAAAAAAAAAAATTCTAAGTAAACTATGCTATTTTTTCCATCCAGTGTTTTTCAAGGTGAAACTGATATGCTTTTATATTTTCAATACGAAAATGAAATGAACTGTAAACATACGCTTTACTGAGTGTAGCATAAGAATAATTTCTACGGTTATTTCTGATAAGAATATACATCAGTGCATAGTTGAGATCACTGTAACTTCAAATATTTAAGTAACCCTCTGGGAAAGATCACAGTTTTCCAAAATACAAATCCAGAACTCCCTCTCGCGCTCACGGCAACAGTAAATACCCCTCAATGGCTGTTCTGAGACCTCTCCCCACCAAGTGATCTCCTATCTGTTTAGTAATTTACAAGAAACTAAATAGCCCCATGGTTATTATGGTAAGATTTATGCTCTTCCACTCTGCCACAGTCTATGGCTGGAAATGAAGAAGTCTGCTTACAGCACTTTGCCTGCAGCTCACTGAGCACCGAGCACCTCTGCAGCACGTTGGCCCCATCCTGAGCACTGCTGGTTGCTATGGAAGCAGCACAACACAGTACTGCAAAGGACTGGGAGATGCTGGGGAGATTATTCATCATTTGATACCAACATAACAGTACTCTCCTGTAAACTTATACCATGTACAGTTTTATTGGGACTTTGCTTTCAAGGAACTGCAAGGATTACAACATTTGCTTCCTATGAGGGTGTGCAGGAAGAAGAGATTTTGTACATCTGGATCCATTTTTCCCTGAGCTTCACTGTTCCACACACTTCTTTTATTTTGTATGTAGTAGAACAGTACTTTCCTACATGCATTGCCATGCTTGCCAGCAGGATGTAAGAGAAGGGAAAACATGAATGCGGCAGATGCTCTTCTGATAAACTTCTCCAACACACTCCAGTACCAGCCCCAACTCAGTAGGCTGGAAACCCAGGAGAGAGACTTCACCCTGCCCTGAGAGGCTGCTTCAAAACAAATGCTGCAGTGTTTCAGAGCTAGAGAGCCCAAGCCAACACTGATGCTTTATCACAATGACAAGGCACTTTTCCACCACAAAAGTCAGATTTTGAAGCAGATCAAATTTTCTGCATCTGAATTCTCTAGCAAGTATTCTAAATTCAGTTCTCCAAAGGAAGACCAGTGATGGCTTGAACCTCTTAAAGAATATCTCCTAATAAACTGCACAAATAAAAAGTGATAAATTATTTTCTTAACATTATAGGTAAGATTCGTGTCACAGCATAAAATGACCAGATGGAAGCATAGAATGGCCTGGATTGGAAGGGACCCCAAGGATCATCAAGTTCCAACTCCCCTGCCACAGGCAGGGTCGCCAGCCTCCAGATCTAGTACTCGATCAGGTTGCCTAGGGCCCCATGCAACCTGGCCTTGAACATTTCCAGCGACAGGGCATCCACAATCTCTCCAGGCAGCCTGTTCCAACACCTCACCACTCTCTCAGTAAAGAACTTCCCCCTGACATACAATCTAAACCTTCTCTCCTTCAGCTTAAAACCATTCCCCCTTGTCTTACCATTAGATAGAAGTGTCTATATGTGGGTCAGGTACCAAAGCTACGTTCAGAGAAGATCTTATGCATATCCTCTTACTAAAGCTATAAAGACAAAAAAATAAAGCAATATTCTTCTGTTGATTCTTGTAAATAGAGTTTGTCTATTGGTAATTTTCATTATAAACCATCTCATACATCTACATCTATCTGGCATTCTGGCCTGCATCAGAAATGGTGTAGCCAGCAGGAGCAGGGAGGTGATCATCCCCCTATACTCAGTACTGGTGAGGCTGCACTTCAAATACCTTGTCCAGTTTTGGACCCCTCAATACAAGAAAGACATCGAGGCCCTGGAGACCATCCAAAGAAGAGCAATGAAGCTGGTGAAAGGTCTGGAGGACAGTCTTATGATGAGCAGCTGAGAGAACTGGGATAGTTTAGTCTGGAGATGAGGATGCTTGGGGGAGCTCTCTACGCTCTCTCTACAGCTACCTGAAAGGAGGTGAGGTGGGAGTCGGTCTCTTCTCCCAAGTAACTAGCAATAGGACAAGAGGGAATGGCCTTAAGTTGTCCCAGGGGAGGTTCAGGCTGGATATTATAAAAAGTTTATTCTCTGAAAGAGTAGTCAAGCATTGAAACAGGGTGCCCAGGGAAGTGGTGGAATCACCATCCCTGGAGGTGTTCAAGAAACATGTAGATGTGGTACTTAGTGACAAGGTTTAGTGGACATGTTGGTGATGAGTTGATGGTTGGACTTGACGATCTTAGAGGTCTTTTCCAATCTTCATGATTTTATGATTCTAAAACTTAAGACATTTAGGTTGAGACTCTTTCTGGAGTAGCTGGAAAGATCACCTTCTCAACTGGAACTAAAATAGGACATTTTTAGAGTGTGAACTCACTTTACATATCTTTTGTGGACAGGACAGTTGCTCTCTGAAGGCTCCAATCTCACATCTTTCATTATATAAATATGAAGCATGAAGACTGGTGTCAACAGGAGCCTAATTTTTAATATAAATGAACCAGAACACAAGCCTGATTGCTTTGCCTTAATTTTTAACAAGACAGAAAACATGTGATCAGCTCTGCCAGTCTTGTAAATAAAAAGCTGTTTTGTTTATGTTCTTCTACAGAGTTTACTAGCTTATGCTATATGAGGAAATCCAACTCTGAGCTCCTTATGGTTAACAAACAACACTATTCAGTATTTGTAAATCTATATAGTATTAGTTGGAAGGACCGAGAAAAAAGGGACATTCCGGTTTGTGGGTGAGTAAAATCATTTCTATGAAATCAATAATTCATTTCTACCAGTTTGCTTTTTGTCTGTTAAATGATTCCCCATCATTTGTGTCAAAAGAGTTGCTTCTGTGAAATGGGTGATTTACAGCTGACAAATTCCTTTTGGAGCACCCACCACATAACAAGATTTCACGGGAAAGCATTCACATAACAACCTGGCATAAAGCCAGAACAGTTGGAATCTCTGGTTCTTGTTGAAAACTGGATTGGATTTCTTGGTAGTTTTTCTTTCTGGCTTTCAGAAGGGACTTCCAGCAGAAATGAAATCTGGAATTGCTTCAGCTCTCAGCGTCTAAATGCTTCCCAAAATAAAAAGGGCATCTGTTTGTGGCATATCCTCTTACAATTTTTTGATTATTGCGACACTTGCATGTAGCAGAGACCTCTGTTACTCATACACTGAATGTATTTTTCCGTGTTGTGACACAGCATGTGACTAATAAAGGTCAAAAAAAAAAAAAAAAAAAGGAAAACATTGGTTGGATGGAAACTGAAAGTTTGGCAAATAAAGTACATTTTCTCTATTTTCTCTTTTAGAAGATGAAGAATTCATGTAATCTCACGCTTGTGGACAGATGCTATCCATTTTTGCCTTCCAGAAATCCAGGATGTAACCAATAGGAGACAAAAAGAAGGCAGATGAAACTCTGAGAGACCACGAGGCTTTCATAATGAGCTTTTAAACAAAAACACAGGAGAAAGCTCATTTCTGCACTAGTTAAAATACCAGAAACAATAAGTATGAAAATGTATATTTGATTTTTAACGAAAGTTGTCAAATAGTCACTTAGAAGAATGGACAGCAACATTTATATTTTGCCTTCTCTATTACATGCATTAGTCTACCTGAGATACATACATTACATCACTGTATCATTTCTATTATAATCGAATGTAATCACACTGTCGTTTCTGTGGTATAAATTGATTGTAGTGAATAGCATAAGTGAAAGCATTTGCCTGTCTGCATGCCTGCCTATAACATAGTCATAAATGTGTAACAACATGGGAAAACATTTTATTTTTCATGTTTTCTCATATGCCTCTGTCTGTATGTCATGAGCTGAGGATGAAATTCTGTTAAGTATTTATGGGAAGAATGAAGCTGTAAGCAGTAGAAATGTCTTCTTAAACATTTGTTGAAGCATTTCATTTCAGAAGATGCAAAGGAAGGCACAAAGGAAAGTAAGTGTTTACTCAGAGACAAAGGAAAGTAGCATTTCTTCTATGAAAAACTTACTAAATAAGGAACTTGCTTAGGGGCGGTCTAATGATCAGTTCTTTCTCCTGAGATATGCATACATAACTCTTAGAAAAAATGTCCAAATTACTATGAGAGTGATAATCAAGGACAACATAAAGTAGTACTCTTACTTTCATTTGATGGGTTCCTTTTGCATGAACAATTAAACATTCACTTGACAAACACACTCTTCCAGGTGTCTCTTTTTATGCAAAAGTCTTTCCATAAGCCAACAAACAGTTAGTGCCCCATTTTCTCCAGTGGAAACATTATTTCAAGTATGAAAGCTCCAACAGAAGAAAGAAAATAACCCTCATCAAAAAGCAAATGGTGATCCGGTAATTCAAATATTCACTTGAAAAGAAAAACCATAAAGTTCAAATCTCATGGTTGCACAAAGTGATGCTTACAGACATATTCCCCTTCTCAAGAGAATGCTGCAAGCATTCTACTGAGTTATTTAATCACTGGTTTAATTAAAATTTAAATATTTTGTACAGAGTGGAACAGCTCCCACAGGAAGGATAAGGAAGAGTTCTGTTCCAGTGAAGGAGACATGAGTCTGCATTATTTTAGCCCGAGATATATGTGAATCTTAGTCTTCCGATGAAAGAATATTTGCATACTTGAGTGAAATATGTCAGGACAATGAACATTTATCTGAATATTTTTTTCCAAGTGGTGCTGATTCTATCAGTGAATTCAACCAAAATTTTAAAATATTTTAAGAACAAAGTAATATTTTCCCTTAAATATACCTTTACTGAAAACTTCCACTCCTTTTACCAAAAAGTGAATGATGCCATTTAAAACTATTGTAGAAGTGGTTATCATCAGCACAATATATTCTCTATGACTTCAGTTCATAATCTGAGGAGAAATGAAACCTTATCTAAAAGATATTATTACTGTGAACCACTGAAATGGGGACTGTGGTGTGTGATTTATAAATCAATGACCTTGAAACCCTTACTATTATTTTCCACAATGCTGTAGATTTTTTTGTTTTGTCAAAACAATTTAAAACTGAAGTGTATTTTTTTTTCTAGAGACCTCATCTATCTCTGATTTATCTCAAAACTTTCATAACCGAAATTTACTTAGCTGAAAGAAGTCTTATGATCTTAACAAATTCAGTGGAACACTTTATGTACAGATCAAAAGACAATATGCTCCTTCTATTCAAAATAATCCATGTTTGAGCAGGCTGTTTGTTCATTCAGTATTAGCTTATCATTTACAATCTGATGCCAGATCTCACAGCAATAATACATACGTTCATTCATCCTTGTGTTTTATGTACATAAACATAGTTGAGAAATATGTATATATCTTTTCAGTGGTATTAGCATATCATGGCTCTGAGGGTTTGAAATGTGACCTTTTTTTAAAAGTCAGAAAATAACAGGAAATAAATGAAAAAGCATGTCAACAGCAGTTTTCATCATGTACATCTGTAGAAGTTATCTGAAACGATATTTTCATCTGCATATTTTTACAGATACTATGGATTCAAGTTTTCTCAATAGTTTGTTTCTTAATCTTACTTGGAAAAACTTTCTAAATATTATAACTACATTCTTTTCTCTTCAAGGTATGTTCTTTCCTTGAATGTTGAGTGCTACAGTTTTGTGATTGTTGTGGTTTTGACTTTTCCTCTCACAGCAATTTTCTAATTACTCTAATCATGCTAGGTATGTAGAGCCTATTAGTTGACACTTTGTCATGTGTTTTCACCTATCATACTTTCGGGAGGTTTTGCCATTAACACAAACATCTTAAGGTGGCAATGCAGACAACTTTAATTTTTTCTTTAAATCAACATTTAATCTTTAATTTTATTAAAAAAAAATCCATCTCTAAGAAATGTTTTCATAAGAGTTAAAGTATTTTTACAAGAGTTAATTTCTGTTAATTTTTAATATTTTAATGTATTTTTTCAATTAAAGAGGAATCCCAGTGAAATCACTCTGATAGCATTGTTTTATTGTATAGACATAAATATTTTTTTGCTGTTCTGTGATTCAGTACTTAGACAACTAAGTGTAAAAGATCAGTTAAATCTTGGTTAAAACTTCAGCCTACGGTTGTACTTAAAAGAGTCCAAACTCACACAATTATGCCATTGTCTCATCCAGAGCCAGGAGCTCTGCTTGACATCATCCCCTTCCTCTTTCAATTCTTCCTCTTCATTAAGCTCCCTCCTTCCTCAAGATGCCGCCTTTCTTGAGCTCTTTCTTCCTGTACTACTTCTTTCTCATGCTGCTTTTGCTGCTTTCTAAACTGCTCCAGCTTCCTCTGGTGGGACCTTACAGGAGCCCCACGGCAACCCTGCCCTTGGCCCACCCCTTCCTGTCCAAGGGAATCAGAGGCGCAAACAGTCTGCCTGTGCTCCCCCGACCAGCCACACCCCTCTTCTGTGTGCTGGGTCATCACGTCAGGCCCTGATCAACAGTTTCCCTGCAACTGTGGATTCAAAAGTATGTATAACTTTTGTAACATGAATGATCTAAAATAAACTACAGTCTGTTTTCATGATATATTTCAATTTCCTGAATAAACAGCCACTATGCTTAATTCAAAGATTTAATATTTCTCCTTATGATGAAAGAACTATTTTATGAGCTACTACACTAACATTGATTGGCACATTCTAAATTTCAGAAATCAAAACAAGCTACAGAAATATGCATTCTAATATCAAGAACTACCATGGAACTATGCATTCCTGCCAAGCTGCTTTCCCACATCTATCAGTGGTCCTGATCAAGTAGAGAGATCCCAGATGCCTGGAGACTTACTAACGTGACTCCCATCTTCAAGAAAGGTTGTAAGGAAGAGCCAGGGAACTACAGACCTATCAGACTAACCTTAGTGCCAGGGAAGGTTATGGAACGGATCATCTTGAGTGTGATTGCATGGCATGTGCGGGACGCTAAAGGGATCAGTCCCAGACACCATGGATTCGTGAAAGGCAGGTCCTGTTTGACCAACCCCATCTCCATCTATGACCAGGTGACCCTCCTTGCGGATGAGGGAAAGGCTGTTGGCGTGGCCTACCTGGACTTCTGCAAAGCCTTTGACACTCTCTCACAATATCCTCCTGGAGAAGCTGGCAGCCCATGGCTTGGGCAGGTACACTCTTTGCTGGGTAAAAAACTAGCTGGAGGGCCAGGCCCGGAGAGTAGTGGTGAATGAAGTTAAATCCGGCTGGCATCCAGTCACAAGCGATGTTCCCCAGGGGCTGGTTTTGGGACCCGTCCTGTTTAGTATCTTTATTGATGATCTGGATGAGGGGACTGAGTGTACCCTCAGTAAGTTTGCAGATGACACCAAGTTGCGAGGAAGTGTCGATCTGCCTGAGAGAAGGAAGGCCCTACAGAAAGATCTAGACAGGCTGGATTGCTGGGCTGAGGCCAATGGGATGAGGTTCGACAAGACCAAATGCTGAGTCCTGCACTTTGGTCACAACAACCCCATGCAATGCTCAGGCTTGAGGCAGAGTGGCTGGAAGACTGTGTAGAGGAAAAGGATCTGGGGTTATTTGTCAACGCTCAGCTGAACATGAGCCAGAAGTGTGCCCAGCTGGCCAAGAAGGCCAAGAAGGCCAACAGCATCCTGGCCTACCTCAGAAACAACGTGGTCAGCAGGAGCAGGGAGGTGATCATCCTCCTGTACTCATCCCTGGTGCGCCTGCAGCTTGCGTAATGTGTTCAGTTTTGGGACCCTCACTACAAGAAAGATGTTGAGGCCCTGGAGTGTGTCCAGTGGAGGGCAACAAAGCTGGTGAGGGGTCTGGAGCACAAGTCTTATAAGGAGCAGCTGAGGGAACTGGGATTGTTTGCTCTGGAAAAGAGGAGGCTTGGGGGAGATGTTATTGCTCTCACAAGTACCTGAAAGAAGGTTGTGGCGAAGTGAGATTCGGCCTGTTCTCGCAGGTAGCTAGCGATAGAACTAGAGGGAATGGCCTCAAGTTGTGCCAGAGGAGGTTCAGGTTGGATATTAGGAAAAACTT
>WBMW01004069.1:0-16327 GCA_013396635.1 Penelope pileata | reverse complement strand
GTCCATGGAATGGTGACATGCGAGAGACATCAGAGAGAAAGTTCTAGACGCAGCCCTCAACAGGTGATGTGCACCTATCTTTTGGGATAGGAAAGAGATGATCCTTCTGAATTTCCAGGAGCAAACAAACCACTACATTGTGACGCTGACTAAGCTGAAGGCTTGAACTTTCAAGTCAGGCCAGAGAAGAAGACAGCCTTTGTCTTGCAACACGATAAGACCAGGATCCATANGCAACACGATAAGGCCAGGATCCATACCAGGTTGAAGACCGTAGAGCACGTTGACAATCTTGGGTGGACTGTCTTACCACACCCACCATGTAGTCTGAAGTTGGCACCTTCTGACTTCTGTCTGTTTGGGCCAATGAATGATGGACTGAGTGCGGCAACATTTTCCTAGCAACGACACCGACACAGAGGATGTGAAACTGTGGGCCACCTCCACTGGGGCAGATTTCTTACGAGTACAGCATGTAGGCTCTTGTTCATTGCTGGTGAAAGTGCACAGCTAGTAGTGGTGACTATTCTGAAAACCAGTGTTTTGTAGCTGAGAATTTGCTTTATCAAACAGTGTTGTTGTGCTCTTTGTATCTGTTGTAGTTTCCATGGAAATAAATGGGAGGCATTACTTTCACGGTGATCTATGCATATCCAGACTTCTTCTATTTAGTTACATACTGTGTTTCACTAGACTGTCAGATTCCTTCTTGAAATGTTTAGATTCCTGATTGCAAGATGAAATACGACTGATAACCATAGGTGTTTGTCTTGAAGATAGATGTCTCCATGCCTGTTAAGTGTTATCACTGTTGCTCATTGAGTCCTGTTGTCCAGCTTGGCCAAATCAACTCTCTTCTTATGTGACCAAAGATTAGATTAATGTGTTTGACATGGCATTATGTAAAGAGATTGTGTTAAGTTGTTGTTCTGTCGTGATTCCTAAATCCTTATGTTTGTGTTTAGTCTGCGTTCAGTTGTTTGTTTACCATGAGTTCTAAATCCTTTCTGGCTGAAGATGTGACTTACATTTTTTGTTTTAGATGGAGAACTTTACTCCCTCCTATTAAAAGTATTTTGCATGCTAGTCTATCAAGCATTCAGGTAGTTCTGCTTATATAAGCACCGTGCCTTTTGTGCAAATTACCTACATGCTTTTGGTTTGATTTGTTTATATTTTTGTGAAGTTCTTTGGATACCAACTTAAACTTAAGTGGATAAATGAGTAGTAAAAAGGATTTTTACTCTTTTCCTTTACTAAGTGGTCACTCTACACATCAGTACAGTTAACCTTACCTGTGTTTATATGCCTTTGCTTGCGTCTTGTACTTCTCTTCCCCTAGATACATCTGTATGTACTAATCTAGTACTGCAGTTTTCACTATTGATGTATCTAAGCAGACAGGATGAAAAATGTTCCTATCATCCAGCTCTGTCTGCATACAGAAAGAAATTCTGATTTCTTTTTCTGAGCCTAGAATCATCACCACTTTTCTAAAGAAAGTCATAAATAGCTGCTGAATCTGTAGACTTTTCATCATCTAAAGTTTGTCTATATGCTGAAAGTGCTGTAGTAGATGAGCAGTTTATTATTGTTTATTGCTAAGTAAAGATTTTATCCTGGCAGTATGTGATTACTCTGAAGACACATGGAAAAGATGGACCACAATTTCAGATCTGTTTAGTATTCATAATTTAGCTACTGAACAGTTTAAGAGGAGACAGATATTGACCATCCATCTACACGGCATCTATAGTGTACTTCTAATGTTTATCTTTCTCTCTTATATATGGTCTTCTATAGATGAATTTAGATGAATGCAGCAGAATGAGTAACCTCTTTCTCTCAGTGGAGAGGATGAGTTTTCTCTTCATTCTGCCTTTCTCTGTAAGGTGTGATGATTGAATGTTGTGCTGAATTTAATAGATGAAAGGATTATGATAAGTAGGATTAATGTTAAGTAGGATTCCTCTTTTACTGAAATACTAATTACAGTAAAAATACTGCAAATGACCCAAACAGAGATCTCAAGAACCTATGTGTTCATGCCCGCATTTTAAATAATTTTGAAGAGTATTTATTCTTTTGCTTAATCTGACCAGTTGAAGATTAAATTAATAATTTCCTAGACTATTAGAAAAGAAAGCACATGGTACTGCATCTAAGTTATTGCTGGCAATACTGAATCAGGCAATACTAAACTTGAACTAATATTAGTGTGTAGTTTAAGATTTATTGGAATTGTCCTTTTATTAGATTCTAAAGTGAGGTTTTCTGCGTCTTAATGATTTAGAAAAGATTTTTCATATGATCTGTAATGACTGCTTTTTGATGTAGCAGCTCTCATTGTGTAATCCAGAGATGTATTAACCAGGTATTTGTATTTGAATGTGTGATGTAGATTGTTAGAAAGTGTCTTAGAATCATCCAGGTTACAAGGGACCTTCAAAAGTCATCTAGTGCAGCCTCTTCCTTGTAGCAGGAACCAACAATGAAGTTGGACCAAGTTGTTCAGGGCTTTGTCTAGTTGGATCCTGAAAGCTTTTCATAAATCCACCTTGTCTACTCTCAAGGACCTTCTACTTCATGTGCATAAATGGTTTATAAGAGGATTTTTTTTCTCAGACTTTGAAGTGTAGACGATCAGCCCGTAAGTCTTGTTGTCTTCAGGTTCCTACCCTAATCTGTGCAACCTTTCAAAGGTTGTTCTGGTCTCTTAGTGTCATTAGATGTCCTGTATCCAATCCCTGAAACTTGCACAAGTTGGGACTTCTCTAGCAATCTGTGACTCAAACTTTGTCTGATACTGGTAGTTTATCTTCCCCTTGGACCCTGTCTATAGACCAAAAGACCTGTGAGACATTATTTGTGGCAAACAAGGCAAAGATTGAAGCAGAGTGTTTTGAGTCCCTGAAGCAGACTGAAGCATTGAGTGTCTTACCTGCTGTTACTAAAATATACCACTCATTATGGGAGAGGGACAAAATTTTTGGTTCTTTTTATGTAGCAATCACTGTCAAATTAAGCATTATCCGTCTTTGTTAACTGAAACTAGAACTAGAGCTACAGTTTAATGACATCAGTATACATTTTTTTTACTTGACAGGTTTTGCAGATTAATAGCTTTGGTACAAGGAAGTGATAACTAAATCTAATGCCTATGTACCAATCTGCAGTATTTGCATTGTAAGAAAGCAATCTGAAAAAGAAAAATTCAGAAAAATTGCACTGCTTCTTTGGGATGCAAGCAGAGTAGATGTATTCAGAATTTGACGCTTAAATATACTCGTGTATGTGTGCATGCTTTGAGATAGAAACTAGGTTGGCATTTTTAGATGAGTTTTCTTCAATACTGAGGTATTAGCATTTTGTAGTACTACTTTTTGTCACAGTGATAAAATTTTAGAGGTAGAAGCATTCTCTCTCCTTTGTTTCTCCCCCCACCCCTTTCTTTGCTTTCACTTTCAAAAAGAAAACTTTATCATATTTTTTTCTCTTGAATTCAGGGCAAGTATACGAAGAAGAGTCATTGTTACCCACCAATGAACAGAGATCACCGCAGAATCATCCATGAATTAGCTCAGATTTATGGCATTGAAAGTGTGAGCTATGACAACGAGCCAAAGCGTAATGTTGTTATCACTGCAGTAAAGTATGTAATTGTTTTCTAGTAACTATGTATGTTTTTATCACTTAATGAGTTTATTTGCAACGCAATTTACAACATGCAGTAGTTTCCATTAAAATTTTTAAATGAAGTTTTAAACTGATAATTTGATAGACTTCTATTTCCCCTCCTTGAATACACCTTCAGAGAGGAAAACCCAGTTTAAAAACAAAGAAGTAAAGAAAACAAGACTTTTGGAAGACTTTTTTCCGTTTGTCTCAGAAGTAACTTCTTGTCTTTTTTTCATGAGCAAAATTTGACAAAAGTGTTAAAGATGATAAATGTCATAAGTTTTTATGAAAATTAATGGCTAGATAGATAATTCACCCCAAAATTTGTACCTTCTTTGGAGAAGCCTGCTCTTGGAACTTATTTGCTCCATCTGAATGTACCACAGGAAGTCTTATCCTCTGTCGTCAGTTAATGGACAAAATGGAGTTACTGCAAATCCAAGAATTTTATAAGCAAAACTGGAAATACTTGGAGAGGACCTGTAAAAGGGAGTTAACAGTAGAAAAAGAAATGAAGCAATGTTATTGTACTGGAGAGAACGTTACTTCCTTGATTCTGTTATCACTGAGTGGCTTATTTAGTTTAACACTGTCAGATTTTAGTTCAGCACTATCAAATTGTGGTCTGTTGACAACCAGTTTAACTAGTTTTTAACTGTAGATACTGACTGTAGTTAAAAATAACGATAATACTAGTTTGTTACTTCCTCTGCTATTAGTGTCGTGATTTGCTCCTGAGCCTTTTGATGGATTGATGGCTTAGCTAGAATCTTCATTATTTACAGTAGAGTTGGGACACGTTAAGGATTTCTCTTAAAATTTTCATGAACCAATTTAAATTTCTTTGTTTCTACCAAGGGAGGCTGAGAAGATAGACCACGCTTGAAAAGGCTTACTCAAGAAAAAGAGGCTAAGGGGTGATGAGAAGTCAGTGAAGAAGAACAGAAAGTGGCAGAGAAAGGAGCAGGATAGATGATTATGGTTTAAAAACAAAGACGTATGCTGCAACTTAGGAAGACTTCTTTGGTATTAGGAGAAGTTGCACATTTCCCATATGTTTTTTAGGGAAGAGCATGCTGTGCAGAGCACACATGCTGCAATTTTACTTCTATTGCTCTTACAGTGAGTGCTGCACTGAGAACATTTTTCAACTGCTTAGCAATGTTTCTTATGTGGATTCATTCAAAAGTTATTTTCACTGTATCCCTCTTTTGTCGCTTCAAGGCATGAAAAGTCATTGATGACTCAGACAAGTGATAGCTCAAGTTTCAGGATGATATTGTTTAAGTACTTTGCAGCAGCTTCTTCAAATCCAGGGCTCCTAGTCAGTAGAAAGCTCAAATATTTCAGTTTGGTTTCTTTCATATTGTTCTCTTTTAAGGGCTTCTTTGGGTATGCATAATTAGAACTGATGCTAGGCAAAAAGACTTTTTTTTTTTTTTTTTCTTTTCCCGTTGTTTCAATGAAATTGTAACAATACAATAGAGGTTGGGTTGAGAAAGCCTCCTTGGTGCTAAGGAAACTTCCCCCAGCCAGATTATAGGCTAGGAGCAAACACTAAACATGCTTTGCCATCGTCCCCTACCCCCATCATAATTCCACCACATCAGTAGGCGTTGATCATATTAGCTGCATTAGAATCACTGACATACAGCATTGCCAATGCTTAACTACATAAAGAGCGTTTCCAGTGTTGACTGTCAAGGTTGATCTGAATTGCCATCTCCATTCCTGGTATCACATCAAGTATAAGCCTCTGAGTATAACCTGCAAGCGCCCGCCTCCATGTTTTCCCACTAGTCACCATTGCAGTCATCATCTTTTGAGCATCTTTTGAGCAGTTGCAGTACCAGATTCATTCTGAACCAAGATTGCTTCCATGTAGTGATACTGTGTTAAAAGGTAATGTCCAGACTGGTATGGCAAAGTCGGGAAGGGTTTCTGCACCAAGTTGACACATGCACTTCATTGTACCTGTCAGTTTCCTGCAGTCTCTTAAATGAGTTTCCTGTTCTTTTAACTTTGAGTGGTAGAGCTTTAGGCAGTATCATTAAGGGATGCGTGCCTGTTACATAGTGTCTAGTGTTCACTAGCAACTTGTATGTACTTGAAGCACACTGAAAGTGTTCTTAAGAACAGTCGTCCTTAGAAGACTCATCTTTTTGGTGTTCTTTACAGGAACTGCGTTTAGTTGAATGTCTCTATATAACTTGATTGTGTCTATAGGTGTTTATATAAACGTATCTTTATATACTATTTTATATAGATTTTCAAAGAGATTTAATAGGTGGTTAAATTTTAATGCATAATTATATAGTTAATAAGTTTAAATAATATAATTGGTAAGTATTCTGATAAAATAACTGGTAGGTTTTTCCTGTTTTCATATAAATGCTGCTTTAAACTCAAAAATGCACAGAACGTTATTGAACAATAACAATAGAGTAATTATGAGGTGTTTTGGTAACATTAGGTACATTCCCCACTTTTCATTCTAAGTTATTTATCAAAGACATAGAATACTGTTAAGAATAGTAAGAGATGCATCCTCGTAGATGTCTGAAGTGATACTGCAGAGATATTACAAAGATACCTGAAATCATAGTCTAAGCAGAGAATGCATATTCTCTTTCTTCTCTCAATAAGCAATGCGATAGGCACAGATAAAATCATCAGGTTTGAAATAATTGCAGTAAGAAGGTTAATACAATATGCAAGAATTGTGGAATGGGTTTCTCAGAAAGTCAATGACTTACTGTATATGAGAGTAAACGTTAGAGTGTGTATATGTACTTCAAGATATAGTTACTAATCTGCTGTTTGTGTGTATGCTAGTGGTTTCAAATATAATGGTACTTCTGAGAATAGAAGTATTGGAAAGGCTACAGTTATGTTAAATGATGAAGTCATAAATAGGCATTCAAATAAATGTTTGTTTCCAATGTGGAATAAAATTAAGTTATGAATGCAATGTAGACAGGAGGACAAGAACGAACAAGTAGTAGCATTTATTCAGCTGCTTAATCAGGGGTGTCCAACCCGCGGCCCGGGGGCTGTATGCAGCCCGGCAGAGCTCGCAATGCAGCCCGCCCTCGGTTGCCACGTTGTCATGGTAACGGCTCTGCTCCTCCCCCCCACCCCCTGCCTTCGAGCGGCCCGGCCGCAGGCGCGCGCCCATGTCTCAGCAGCAACCAAAGATCGGTGTGCGATTGGCGCTGTCTGAGCTGCTACCGGGACACGGCGGGATGGGAACGGGGGGCGGGGAGGAGGAACGCAGAGCAGTGTTAACTCTGCTTGTCGCGCTGCACCATGCGCTCGGTTGTATCGAAGCCTGCCTGTGTTACATGCGGCACGCGCTTGTACTGCTTGTTGAGTAAAACACAGTGGTCGCTGACAATAATATTTCAGTCTACCTGATGGGGTCTCAGAAGAAAACAGAACCCTAAAAAAGAAAAATTGTGGATGATGGGAGAGCATTCAGTGAAAAATGGACAGATGAGTACTTTTTTTGTCAAGACAAATAATGTGGCGCTGTGCTTAATTTGTAAGGAAATCGTGTCAGTTTTCAAAGATTACAAAGTGAAAAGACGTTATATGCAAAAACATGCTGCCACATTTGATGCATATCAAGGAATGTTCCGTAAAGACAAAATAGTGGAACTGCGTTTTTGGTGGATTTGGCTGCTCATTTAAACGAGTTAAGTATGCATCTTCAAGGTGAAAATCAACTTATCTGTGCTATGTTTCAAACCATAACAGCATTTGAAATGAAACTTAAATTATGGCAAACTCAAGTTATGGAAAATAATATTATACATTTTGATACATTGACTAAAAACAGTCTTGGAAAGATGCTGGTAGTGGAATGTTTTTTAGTCTTGCAGTTAAATCGTAACAGTGACTGAAAGGTGAAATAAACTCCCTCTTGAAAGTTATTCATAATTTTATAGGAAATTTTAAGACATCTTCACAGCCTGTTAAAGATATAGTCTGTATGGTATTTATTTGGATTAGATGCCTTCTTGGAATAATTTTTCAAAGCAGTTTCTGGTTGTTTTTTTTGTTTGTTTTAATAGCATTCGCCTTTCTCCTGCCCGCTGGCCATAGCCTTTGAATGTGGACTGCAGTACTGAAGCTGATTGTGATTCACAGCCAATGCATGCCCATGTGTTACATGATGTACTAAAGCTTCCTTTATTAGAGAAAATACTGCCCTCCACCAAAGGGTGGTCTTTGCATTGCAGAAGGGAACAAGCACAAGTGGGATGCTTCATTGTGTCATTGTGGCCACATAGTAGATTGTAACTAGTGTGGAGGGCAGGAAGAGCTGTTTTTTTTTTTNGATGTTTTTTTTTTTTTTTTTTTTTTTTTTTTTAAATGCCTGTTGTTTTTCTGATCTCGTTTACCTGGGCTTGCTGTCAAGGAAGAAGCAGTTCGTGTTCTTGAGAGAGATCTTTTTAGCAGGGCCAAGTTTTAGTGCAGACTGATGTATAAGTTCAATTCTGGTAGCAAGTCACGTTAAAGAACAGTTCCATTGCATCTGGTAAAGATGCAACGATCTGTATTGAAGAAATGCCCAGATAAGTTGCTTCTGATCTTGTATCTTTTCTGTGAAAGATATACATTGCTACAGAATATGAGTATTGCATTTTTGGATTTTTAATAGTTGATCATGCTGCATGATTTTATAGTAGAATGGAGGTATGTACTTCACATGCAGAAAGGAACCTGGGCACCAGTGCATAAATTTAGCAAGATACTTGTGCATCTCTTTTAGATATGGGGATCAAGAGTTTTGAAATAACGGATATTTTATTCTTTTTGTAGTGAAAATCAACTTTGCGTATTATTTGGTCTCCATACACGGTTGTGCCCTGGCAGCCAAAAGGGCCAACCATATCCTGAGGCACATCAAGCGCAGTGTAGCTAGTTGGTTGAGGGAAGTGACTGCCACACTCTGTGCTGATGCTCCCTCACCTTGAGTATTGTGTGCAGTTTGTGGCACCTCAACATAAGGATGTAAAACTATTACAGTGTGCCTAGAGGAGGACTGCAAAGACAGTGAAGAGCCTGGAGGGCAAGGTGTACGAGGGGTGGCTGAGGTCCCTTGGTTTGTTCAGACTGAGGGGAGGCCTCATGGCTCAAGAGGGGAGTGGATGGGGAGGTGGTTATACCTTTGCTCTGGCAACCAGTGGTAGGACCTAAGGGAATGGCATGAAGCTGCTTCAGGGGAGGTTCAGATTGGATGTTAGGGAAAGGTATTTCACCAAAAGGGTGGTTGGGCACTTGAACAGGCTCCCCAGGGCAGTGTTAATGTTACCAAGCCTGTTGGAGTTCAAGAAGCATTTGGACAATACTCTCAGGCATATGGTTTAATTTTTAGGTAGTTCTGTGTGGAACCAAGAGTTGGACTCAGTGATCCCTATGGGTCACATTCCAACTCAGAATATTGTGATTCTGTGAAAATTAAACATTTGAATAGATGAATACAAATATGAGCTCTGACATCTGGACCACTACTTTTTAAATGTAACTTTTTTGACCTGGTTTCTTAATGAGTATAGTTTCCTGTTGAATAAAGCAACCTTTTCTTTTATTTCTCTAGAGGGAAATCCATTTGTCCAAGCAATACCTTAACTTCTGTGCTAGATAAAGAAATGAAGAGCAGGCTTCCACCTCCTATTCCTCATTACAAACAAGCAGATAAGTAAGAAATTTGTTTTTAAAATAGTGTTCATCAATTATGTGCTCAGTTACTTGAGGAGAATGTTAAACTTCAACTTTATTTTTCCCCAACCACATGATGCTTTGGAGCTTGCAGCCTGCACTATGGCTTTCTTTCCACAAGAAGTAAATCTAAAATGAAGTATTAACAGAATGTAGAGTTGACTGTGGTATAAGAACAATAATAAATGTTATGGATCTAATCTTTTAATGAAGACTAGATAGTTGAGAAGAGGGTTTTTTTTTTTTTTTTTTTTTAAATCTTTAACCGTTCTGTGTAAAAGATGAGTGATATCTTACTGGCATAAAACAAAGTATTTGAACAGTTAGTATGTGTATTTTTCTTGTGTGTATATGACTACACAGTTGGCTAAATGAGAACTATGTTTTTCTCAGATACTGAAGACTACTTAAGATGGGATATATTAGGCTTCTTGGTGAACAGTCTAATGGTCTTTTTTTTTTTTTTTGTATGACCTGCCAGCTTCAGGTATCTGTAGACATAGGAAAATTTTTAATAGATGGCTTATTCATTATTCATTTTTATCTTTAAGAACTCTTCCCCAAGTTATTTCCAAATTAACACTTGAAATCTTGTTCCATGAAGAACAAGGGGCAACTTAATTTTTCAGTAATTATCAGAGTAGCCATTAGTTAAAGATACTGCTGAAATACGAAGTAAACTGTTCTGAGAAAAATGTAAATTATTTTAGAACTCAGCATCTAGAGTAAACTGTGTCTCTAAAAAGACTGTTTAACTGTGTAACCTTACATGAGTTTTATACAGATTTTTACCCTTTATTTCCACTTAATTCAGCAAGATTTCTGTCTCCAGTGACCCTAATGAAAGGGAGTTATGTGGCAAAATTGCAAAGGGCTTTGACCATTCATTTTTAAGTAGAAATAAAATTTCATAAGAATTGCTTAACTCTACAAAATCTGCTGGAAGACTTCATGCTGTCTTCGGACAAAAGGTTTCACAATATTTGGATTTGGTGTTACCATATCATGGTGGTTTAACGCTGATAGGCAGCTAAGCACCATACTGCTCTGTCATTCCCCCTCTTCACAAGGACAGGAGGAGAAAATATGATGGAGAAAGAAGCTTGTGGATTGAGCTAAGGGCAGCAAGATCACTCACTGTTTACAGTCACAGGCAAAATAGAGTAGTCATAGGTAGATTAATTTTATTGTTTATTGATAACAGGCTACGCAAGTGAGAAGTAAAAACAAACTAAAACCAACTTCTTCCTTCCATTCACCACCTTCTACTTCCTGCCACTTGGAGTGGCATGGGAAAGTGGGTGTTGTGGTCAGTCCATAATGCTTCATTGTTGCTGCTCCTTCCTCCTCACTCCCCTGCTCCAGCATGGGGTCCCTCCCATGGGATGCAATCCTTGGTGAACTGATCTAACATGAACTTACCACCAGCTGCAGTTCATCAAGTATGGATCTGTGCCATGGGGTGCAGTCCTTCAGGAACAGACTGCCCCAGCATGGGTCCCCCACAGGCAGCAGTTTCTGTGAAATCAGTTGTTTTTCCATGGGCTACTCTCCACTGGCCTGGAGTCTGCTGCTGCAGGGGCTCTCCATGAGCTGAAGGCTCCTGTGGGCCACATCCACCTGCTCCACTGCGGGCCAAAGAATGGAGATTTGCTCTGATGCAGTGCATCATGACTGCAGGGGACAGCCTGCTCCTCTGTGGTCCTATTCATGGACTATAGGGGAAACTTCTGTGCTGGCACCTAGAACACCTGTTCCTTCTCCTTCACTGACTCTGTCTGCAGGGTTGCTTCCCTCAAATTTTCTCACTCCTCTCTTCCAGCTCCTGTTGCACAGCATTTCTTCCCTTTCTTAAATATGCTCTCACAGAGGTACAACCAGCATTGCTAGTTGGCTTAACTTTGGCCAGCTGCAGTTCCTTTTTTGAGCTGACTGAAAACTGATTCTTATTATATAATAGTTTCTGGTAGCTTCTGATCTCTTCTCATAAAGTCAACCCCAGCAGTCCCCCAGCTACCAAAGCTTGGGAGACTGCCATGTAAACTCAATGCACTTATGTTCTTTCTGTTATTCCTGCTTTTAATACTGAGTAGATTTGACCAGCAACTCACTTCTACAGTATTCCTTTTGCTCTTTCTTTTAGAAAGGCATGCTGAAAATGTAATCCTAAGTACGTTACTGTTTTTGCAATAAATATTACTAATTTTTCTGGTGAAAGCTAAAATGTAGTTGTATCAATTCAGCCACACATCGATGTATAAATTTTTCCCCAAAATTACAGTTAAAGCTTTCTGAAGTGTTTTGGTTAGAATATAACTTAGAAACACATGCCATCTACCAGTGCAGTGTACATGTGCATGCTGAGACATAATGAGAATTTCTGATTTCAATTTACTTCTGTCTTGTTTTTCATGCAGAGTGAGTAACATCCAATACTCTTATAATTTCAGGAGTAGTGGAAGCAATGGTTTGTCCAAACCATTAAAAGAAGAGCCAGTAATTGACTACTTTGATGTCCAGGACTGAAAAGCTCTCAGTTGAAAATATCATGCAAGGTGCTTTTTGGTTATCCGTCAGATGAGTAGTTGGTCAGCATATTCATGGTTTAACATCTGAAGTTGCATTGTGATACTTTATAGTTTACAGTACTTTAGTTTTTTTTTTAAAGCCGAGTTTGCTGCAGTTTATCTAACATGCTGTCAGAATGATGTAAATTTCCATCAATGCCTTGAAAGTGAGAGAACTGGTGATCAAACAGATTCTTCTGAATAGTGAGAACAAATAGTCTTACAGATTTGTTTTGATGTGTCTCATGCAATTTAAACTGAACCAGGAATAGTCTGTTAAAAACACTAATGGGAATATTCTAAAAGTGTTTTTGTATTTTATTAATTCACTTCCGTGTTAATGTGGTAAATTTGGGAATTTTAATTACTCTTCTGTTTGTAAGAAAATGTAAAACTTATTGTCCAAGTATGAATATGTGCTCTTAAATGGCATTTAGAGTTTACATTTCTTTTGGTATCTGAAGAATGAGGATTTGAGGAAGGTTGGGAATTAAGGCTTATGTTGCTGTATCTCTAAATCTGACATTAATTTCTTGTCTCCTTTTCGTTGATGCTATGTTGAGACACCAAATAAGATTTTATATATTATTTTGGTGTTCAATTTGGTTGATTTTTTTTATTTAGATAAGTTAGTTTGGTGGTCTTGGGTTTCTTTGTTTGTTTGTTGCATGGTTTTGTTCATAATTTATAGTATTTTTCTGTACTGTGAAATCTTAAGGGAATGTGTGAAGTTTGGTTTATGTATGTTAAGAGTTTTGAACAATATTTGTAAAATCTGTAAGAACATTTGTCTAAGCTCTTTGCCAATGGAAGATTGGGAAATGCCTTGAGCAAAATGGAGTGGTGATACAAACAGTGTAGTAAGCAGTGTCAGAGATGGTGAATTTTTTCTAGATGATGAGTTAAGGTGGGTGAGAAGACTGTAGGTCCAGTCAGAAATGGCACAGATCTGACTTGTACTGCCAAGAAGATCCAAGGCAGCAGTCCCTGCTTAGATTCGCTTTGTTATCATGAAACCGTGAGCCTTTAAACGTGAAGAATTTTGTGGCTACTTTTCATCCTCAATATCTTGAGATTTTGAAACTTGAGTGAGCTGCAAACTCACCACATCAGCCTCCAAAATCTTTTCAGAATTAAAATAAACATTATTGCAAATCTTTGTGCTTGCTGTTTTGCATAAGTAGTAGTCTTACATGTTTCTAAATATCTCAAATGCATATGCTTCTAAGACCAGTTTTCAGAAGGATTTTCAGTTCTCGAGCTTTTAATTTGCATGTAGTGATCTAAATTATTTTTACCTTTTTTCTTACATTTAGCAAACAGAAATGAAAAATAAATTAACAAAGCTTATAGTGCCCTTAATTTTTTTTAAGCAAATTAATGTTTGATCCTACAAGGTGTACCGTTTTCTTACATTCAGCTAAAGAAATAAGTTGCTTGGCATCTTTTTAGGGATGCATTTCTTCAATCCCATCGTTATGAGAAGAGTTACTTGAATACAAGTACCAGCTCACTGTGACTAGACAAAAGCTAATTCCAGTCTAGAAACTCAGAGGGATGTCAATACAGCAGTGTTATCAAGCTAGTAATTGCCAATAGGGAGAATGTATGTAATTATGCCGAAAAGGATAGCTCTGGACAGGAGCTGTCACATGTCTGGCGAGCTGGAAGTGTATGTAAGGTGAAGTCCAGTGTACATGCATCTAATGCAGTTGGTATACTGCAGGTAGACCTGATACTTAAAAAAACAGAAATAAATAAAAAAAACCCTCACCTAATTGATTTAGTTGATATTAAATAGCATACAGTTGAAGCCTGTTAACTTCTTACCCACTTTGATGTGAATACAGCTTCTCATCTGTACTTCTGATTTGAAATATAAAACTTAAAAGGTTTTCATAGCATTATATTCAGCTCAGTTTCAATTTTTTTAAATCAAATTGCAATTGACATAAATGTGAACCTGGTGAGATGCACTTCAACAGTCAAGTATTCTGCTAGTATCTTTAATAAAACCTGGGTGATCTTTAGCTTCTCAAGTTGAGACTGGTAATTACACTAAATCTGTTCATACTGAGAAGCCATAATACACATCACTGTATATCTTAACTGCACAAATACTAAAACTTTTATGTAGCCATGTAAATTACACATCTCTAAATCATGGCTGTTGGAGCCCGTCTGTAGTTATGAAGTGACTCATGTACAAAAACATTTGGTATGAAATGAATTTTAATGACTTGGTTAAAAACATGGTACCATACATCTACCCAGGAAAGTAATACCAAAAGGAATAAGTATGGATCTCTTTCTTCCCAGAATACAGTAACATGGCCTTAAAAAGGAACTCAGCAATGTTTAAGTGGTATTCTCTTCTCTCTTCTCATTTGCTTTGGCTGCAATAGCTGTGATTTTCATATGGAATAGTACTAAAGGCTGTAGTTTTGAAATCTGTGATAACTCATCATCTTACTGCATGTGTGCCTCATAGAAATATTTTTCAGTTACCTATTTTATAAATTTCTCAGCAGGTCTTTACACCTTTTATCTGACAGAAAAGAGTGGATACCAGATCTTAGCCTCAGTGAAATCAGTAGCAAAAACGTTATTGACATCATTGGAACCAAGACTTAAGGTTGAACGTGCTAGTCATTTTCCACAGCTCTCAGAATAATGTTTTTCTTGTAAATTTATTGGATATAAGTACTGTGCAATAAGCATCTTACGAGATGACTTATGCAATGTCAGTTAGAATTCATGCAACTTCATGAAGTGCTTTGAAAATTGTGTATAAAGTAGATATTTTGGCTGTGATATTACCTATCTATATTGTTTAATGTGCTTAAAAGTGCTCATTCAGTGCTTTAACTTAAAATTGTGTAAAGATGTTTAAGTAGACTTCAGTACTGTTGTTTATGAGGCACTTCTGTGCAATAACCTGCCACATAATGAAATAAGCAAAATAAAATCGTTGTAAAACACTTTTTCTTAAGTTATTTGTTGTGAAAGTTTATTTGACTTGGTTGGGCTGTTGGGTGTTTTTTTTTTTTAAGTTATTGGTGTAAAATGACCTCCTTTATAAAGCTGAAATAAATGTAAATTGAAAGATGTATGCTTTGAGATTGTTTACAAGCCTTATCTTAGTTTACAAGCCTTATCTTAGTATTCCAGAGTTGCCAGCGTCCTCTCAGGACATTCATGGGACAGTTTCACAAACATTTGAAAAACAAATAATTTACTGAAGCAACATATATAACAGACTTGGGATTGCTGCTGATAAATGCATTAGCTGGATAATAATGCGTATCAAGGAATGCTTCATAAAGACAAAAGAGCAGAACCTGAAAAACCTCTTCAACAAAATTGTTTCAAAGAAGTTAAACCTCAAATGAATTCTGATGTAAAAAGTAGTTATGTAGTAGCAAATCTGATGACAAAAAATCAAAACTATTTACTGATGGTGAGTATATCAAGGAATGTTTGGAAAGCATGGCAGATGTAATTTGTCCTGACAAAAAATGTTTTTTTCTAAAATCAGTTTGTCTCACCAGACTATAGGCAGACAAATTGAAGAAACAGGAAAATCTATCACAAGAAATTTGGAGAGTAAAGCTGCTAATTTCAAATTTTATACTTCAGTGATAGATGAACATACTGATGCTACAGACATGACCCAGCTTGCCATTTTCATTAGAGGTATTGATAATGAATGTCATGTCACAGAAGAAATGGCTTCTTTGATGCCACTGAAAGACACAACTAAATCTCTTAATTTATACAAAGCAGTAAAAATTACATTAAAGCAATTTTCTTTAACCTTTGTTAACATACCTAGTACAGCTACTGATGGTGCCCTGGCAATGGTTGGTTTAAAAAAAAAAAAAAATACGAGGGACTTCTAGAAAATAAATAGAAGAAGATGCAGTTGCCACTGGCAACTCACATTTGATGAAATATCACTGCATCATGCATCAAGAAAATTTAGGTGTGAAAGCTTTAAAAATGAATAATGTCATGCAAGTGGTCATGAAAGCAGTGAATTTCATAAAGTCCAAGGGATTGAATCATCACCAATTCCAGGAGTTCTTTAAAAGCATGGATGCTGACTATGGAGACATCATCTACTTTCCTGAAGCAAGGTGGTTAAGTTGGGATAAAATGCTAAGAAGATTTTATGATTTGCGAAATGAAATCAAGTCATTTATGGAACCAAAAGGAAAATTTGTGCCAGAACTTGAAGATGAAAAATAGCTCACAGATTCAGCATTTTTAGTGACTTTGACTGCTCATTTAAATGAGTTAAACATGCTTCTTCAAGGTGGGAGGAATACAAAGCTGGGAGGAATACAAAGAGG
>WBMW01004067.1:0-19711 GCA_013396635.1 Penelope pileata | reverse complement strand
ATGGGAGGAGAGGGGATAGGGGACGGCCTCACGCTGTGCCGGGGCAGGGTCAGGTGGGGATGGGAGAAACTTCTCTGAGAGCGCTCAGCGCTGGCACAGCTGCCCCGGGAGTGGGGGAATCCCCATCCCTGGGGGTGTCCAGAGCCGTGGGGATGTGGCACGTGGGGACATGGGTCAGTGGGTGATCCTGGTGGTGGGTGGGCAGTGGGGCTGGGGGGTCCCAGAGGTCCTTTCCACCCCCAGTGACTCTGTGGTTCCCTTAACACAGAGATGGCCCCAGCGCTGCGTGGGGCTGCAGGGTGCTGAGCTCTGCAGGAGCTGCTCCTGCTCCCCCTGCTCCGTGTCCCTCTGGTGGAGGTGATGTTCGCTGGGCTACAGCTTCCCACCAGGAGCAGCAGCTGCTGTGTGCTGGGGCTGAGCGGGAGCTGTCCAGGCAGTGCCCCCCCGGGGGCTGTCCCTGTGCTCCTGCTGCTGCACACGCTGAAGTGTGGGGGCTTCAGGGCCCTCCGGTGCCGCTGTGCACACTGTGGCTGTGTTGGTATTGGGGGATGTTGGGCTCGTTCCCCACTGCCCCGAGCTGTGGGTGCCCCATCCCTGGGGGTGGCTCCAGGCTGGGAGGGCCCTGGACAGCTGAGCTGGGGGCACCCAGCCCGTGGCAGGGGTGGGGCTGGGGGCTTTGAGGGCCCTTCCAGCCCAACCATGCTGTGGTTCTGTGCTGCTGGTGGATGTTGACAGGCAGCACAGTGTGCAGAGGGGAGAAAGCGTGATGTTTGTGAAGGAGCTCTTTGAAACCAACGTGTAAACAAACAGAGGTTCGGTGCCGCTGTGCAGCTGCTGCCCCCTCTGTGTGCCCTGGAGCCAGAGGTACCCGTGCTGGTACACCTTTGGTTCAGGTTGTCTGGGTTCCATGTTGACCCCTGCCATTACAGGCAGCGATGGTAACACCTCATCCCCTGCTGAGCCAGCGGCCCCGCTGCGTGGAGCCGAAGTTCTGTGCTGCATTTCAACCACCTGCAGCATCATGCCCAAAGTGGCAGTGTCTGAAATCCCACTGCCAGTGCCCAGCTGGAAATCCGTTACATTTCTTCTGTTTCTTTTTGTGGCTGCAGTGGGGAAGGTGCTCGGTGGTGGTCGTGTGGAATAGAACTGGAGCCGCTGGACGGGGTTGGTGAGAACACCTCAGAACTTAAACAGTGCTCACGTTGGGGAGTGCAGTCCTGTCAGCTGGGCTGAGCTCTTCATGGAGGGTGGATAAACTGATAAACTGCTGCTGGTGGCAACGAGTGCAGACCTGCCAGGCCTCCCGTGCCGGGCAGAGCTCCCTGCTCCCTGCTCTCACTGTTCCTTTGGGTGCCTTTCCAGGAGCTGATGGGTGGTGGTGATCTTCTGACCGAAGCACTAAGGGAACTTTTCTGCTCTTTTCCAGTGAAACGCGATGTCCAGGAGAACGATGAGGAAGCAGTGCAAGTCAAAGAGCAGAGCATCCTGGAGCTGGGGTCGCTGCTGGCCAAGACCGGGCAGGCAGAGGGTGAGCCTGGAGCAGGGGTGGGGTGAGGGGTGCACACGGTCATGGGGTGATGGGAGCTGGTGGGAGAGGGACAGACACAGAGCGAGGCAGGAGGTGTGCTGTCAGGTGAGAGAGAGGACAGAAAGTGAAAAAGTCGGTAAACAACATGAAATATTGATCCCAGGTTTCTTGGTCCTGCATTCCAGAAGATTGCTGGTGCTTTGGAAAGCTCAGGGTGTGGCTGTTGGCGTGGGGCCGCTCCGGTGTAGGTCACTGAAGCTTTGTTCATGGCTGTGCATGCGATGAGGAGTTTCCCTTGGTTTGTTTTTGATCATCTGAGTCTTGGCTCAAACTGGAAAACTTGTCCCAAAAAGTTTTCTCAGCAGCAGCTTCTTTCTCAGTTGATTTATCTGCTGAAACATCACATCCTGATTCTGTGCTCAGGAAATCTCTGGCCAGCCCCACGCTCGAGCAGGAGGGGACAGTCCTGCTGTGAGCATGTGGAAGGGCAGAAAGGACCAAAGTTCTCTGATCTGTGGCTTCAGAGCGGGGTCTCTTCTGTTTCCTGGAAAGCTCAAGGCAGCATGGCCACTAGTTTGTGCTCAGCAGTTTTATTTCTTTTGTTGAGCAGTGGTGTTGCCTTTCTGCAGCACCTGGAGCACTGTAGGAGCCGATGCACCGCGTGTGTGCGACCCCGCTGCTTCCTGACTGTGCCCAACAGCAGCTCCAAATGCAAAGAGAAGTGTGTGCTTCTGAGTTGTGTGCTTATTCTGGAACTCAGGCTGTGCATCCTGCTCTCCAGTCTTGTAAACATGCGCTGGGCTTGGCCGTTCATTGACCTGCCCACACCTACGTGTGTTTGGGCATTCTGGGCACTGGGCTGCAGCTGAGGGGTGCTCGTGACAACGAGCACAGCTCTGGGGGCCTGCTGGAAACAGAGGTGCTTTCATCTCACCTCCCTGTAGGTGTCCACATCACAGAATCGCAGCTGGTTTCCTCATCTGGGCTGCCTTCACAGTCAGTGGAGGAAAAATAAAGCCATTCCTGCTGCTTAGAGTAGGACAAACGCTGTGGCTGTGCCCGTTTCTTTCACTGACCATGG
Organism: Penelope pileata; assembly: GCA_013396635.1. Lineage (NCBI taxonomy): Eukaryota > Metazoa > Chordata > Aves > Galliformes > Cracidae > Penelope > Penelope pileata. The sequence goes on along the minus strand of WBMW01004067.1, from coordinate 17,102 downwards.
AGGGCCCTCAGGTCGATCAGTGCAGGTGTAGGTGTCTGTGCTGCACAGCAGCTGTGAGCACTCTGTTTCTTTCTGTAAAGATGCTCCTGCACCACGGTGCGTGTGTTTGGGGTAAGAGGAGGAATCACAAGAAGGGTCTCTTCTGGTGGCCTGACCTGCTGCTGGGCTGCAGAAGCCCAAGGAGAGTTCTGTTGGGTGCCAGTGGCCTCTGTGCTGTTGCAGGATTTGGGGTGGTTTTGGGGCTGAGCCTGACCCTCACAAAGTGCACAGAGCTCATGTGCTCTCAGGATGGATGGCCTGTAGGTTGTCGAGGGGAAGTGACAGAAAATGACAACGTTAATTCAGCAACCCAGGTTTATGAAGGAGCAAATGTGCAGTGTGTGTGGTGTGCGTGGGAGGGAGCGCTGCCCTGCAGAGCAGCGTGTGCTGGGGGGAGAGCAGGAGCTGGTGCCAGCAGCTGTCTGCAGGCCGGGGGTCACCACCTCGTGCTGTCAGTTTGTGCTGGAGCTGAGGGGTGACAAGGGATGCCACAGCACAGAGCGGGCATGTCCTGCAGGACAGTGTCCCCTTCCCTTCCTGTCAGTTTTGGGGAGCAGCAGAGCCCAGGGCTGGCAGGCAGGGGCACAGAGCTGGGGGCAGAGGGCTGACCTCTGGGGAACTGCGGTGGCCTTTGTTTAAAAACAATGACAGAAACCCAAATAACCCTCCTTATCTGCCTGATAGATTAAGGATTCAGCTGGTAGATTAATTACTTTTTTTTGGGATAGTTCTGGGATTTTGTAGCATTGCTTAAAGCTGTAGGATTGGGCTAAGTCTCAGGTCAAGACTTCAGGTGCATGTGAGCCTGTGGAAGCACTTGGAGGCTGAAAATGAGAACTTATTTTCCAGGGCTGCTGCTTATCGCTTCCCTGGAGCTGTCAATCACACCCCTTTACCATTGTATTCATTTAAAAAAAAAAATCCTAAAAATAGTTGACAGTTGCATTGATGGGAAAGAAAAAAATTTCAGTGGGAACTTTCAGCCTGCTTTGAGTTAGAATCTGCTTCCCAGTGAGTTCTGGAGCAGCTGTTGAGCGAGTCCATGGGAGGATAAATGCTGCAGGCTATTTACAGTGATTTTCCCTTCCTCTGAAGTTCCTTGCCTTGGTGGGTGAGTGTGTTCAGCACTAAACCAAACCCAACTCCGTTGGTCCTGAGGAGGGGGTGTAACACGGCGTGGATGGAGCTGGAGGGAGCTGCTCCGTGGTGGGGGAGCCTGGGCCAGTGGCAGACCCTTGGGTACAGGGCTCCAGGGTGAGAGTGCAGCTGCTCTGCGGTGCTGCCTTAGATACCTGAATGCTTTGGATGTGAAAGCAGCAACACCTCAGTTCTGGAAGAAAACACCCCTTTGTTTCAAGGCACAGAGAAAGCAAAACTCCTGTGACATCCCACACGTGGCAGTCAGTGTCGTGTTTGTCCTCTGTGCAAAATGGGAGTGCCTCTCTGTACAGAAAGGTGAGATCTGTCGGGTGCTGGTTGGAAGGCAGGGCTCCAGCAGGGCTGGTGCACCCAGCTCAGTGAGCTCCCTGTGCTGTAACAGTGCCCTCCAGGTGTGTAGGACCATCAGCACATCCCCATGGGGATGGAACACGCTGAGTTCCCTCTCCTAACAGGGTGAGAAGTACACTTTTGTCAGGTTTGATTCAACTTTCAAATAGTTTGAAAAGAGGAAATTGAAATAAAACGTATTAAGATATTCTCATAGGATAATTCTTTTGCCTTAATGCTAAGTGAACGCTTTGTTCTTCCCAGTTTTTATTGGAATCCTTAAAAACTGAACTGCTGATGCTCCTCTGTGTAGGAGTTGAAGTTGTCAGTGTGGCTTTGACTCTGGTCACAGCTTGGTGCAGGGCATGTTGAGGGTTTCTGATCCAGATCTTGCAGCTCTTGTTGCTTTGGCTGCTGTAAGATCAGGTGTCTGAGGGGGACCTGAAGCTCCAGGGCAGCACCCAGGCAGCCCCACTGCCCGTGAGTCAGCACTGAGCCCTGCCCAGCGCTGCTCAGCTCCCAGCATCGCTCCCGTGCACGCGGGCCCCGTGCCAGCCTGGCCCCGTGGCCGGGGCTGCTGCTCACAGGAGAGGGCTCTGGGTTGTGCCCTGCACCTCCAGCACCTGGCTGCCTTCTGCCTCCCTGAGCCCTGACGCTGCTGTGACACCGGTGCTGCTTCCTGCTGCAGAAATGACATTTTCAGTCTTTTTTCATGGAGAAAGGCTTTTCCTTTGTTAGCTTGGTAACTTCTGGTGTGGAGACCAGTAGAAACAAAGCTAATTGAGTTCGCTAAGATCTAATTAAGCAGTATGGATAGGCAACGTGCTGAATGTCCCTTTTCCAGCAGCAGAGCGTACCTGCCTTCCTGCGGCTCTGCAGGCAGGGCAGAGGAAAACTTCAAGCTGGGAGTCAATAAAAACATACTTAACTATAAACTCCATGGCCCATTTTATAGAAAACTCTCAAAGCATTTAACGGGCACTTACATTTTTAAGACGTGCCTGGGGCAGCTGTAGCTACACGTGGTGGTGGAATTGGGCGAGCTGAAGGAACAGGAAATTGGGAGGGGGGGGGGGGGAGGGCAGAGCCCAGCAGCACCTCTGCCCATCCCCTGTCTGCTGCAGGGCACTCCTCCAGGTGACATTTATCACTTTTCCTGCCAGGGATGTTGGGAGACTGCTATAAAGTGTAAGAAATACTGCTGTGTTCAACCATGTCGAGCTGCAGGGCAGCTTCCAGCTGCGTGTGTGTTTCACAGCATGGTTTCTCCTGCCCACAGAGCTGGGGGGACTCCTGAAGTACGTGCGGCCCTTCCTGAACTCCATCAGCAAAGCCAAGGCCGCGCGCTTGGTCCGGTCCCTGCTCGATCTGTTCCTCGACATGGAGGCGGCCACGGGACAGGAGGTGAGCTCTCAGCTTCTGCCTCTTCCTCAAAAACCTTCAGCATCGTTGCCCGCCCCGCTTTGTTTCACACCAAAGAATTATTCATGTCAGGAAACATTCATTTAATGCATCAGAATATATTCTATTAATAAAACATTAGATAATTTAATTCGCTCGTAACTGCTTTTATGTGAGCCTCATCCTGCTGTGGTTAGGAGCAGCTCATCCTGAGCGTTTTCCTTACGTTGGTGTTGCTTGAAAGTAGGTGTAAGGCATGAGGGATGTTTTGTAGTGCAGTTAGTGCTCGGGGTATGGGCCATGCCCATCCCAGGGAGCTCCATCCAGTGTGATGGGACTGGGGCAGAGCGTGATGGCACGGGGCTGCAGGAGCCTTCAGGGTCTGCTCAGGGCATTGCTGGAGGCGTGAGGATGCACTGCATGGGGACACGGTGTGGTGGATGTTCCACTCTACAGAGGGCTTCTGGGGTACAGGAGCTGCTCCCAAAGTGGGAGTGGAGAGGGAGTTTTGGAGCTGCCAAGTGTGAGTTGCTTCCAGTGAACGAACCTTCCCACTAGAACACCCCTCCAGGGTGGGGAAGCCCACAGTTAGGATTTACCCCATTCTCATTAGTTCCCTAGCATGTTTATTTATTATTTGTTTTGTCCGTGTGACTTGTTGGTTAGGGGGCAATGGGAGAAGGACAGAGGTGACCTGGAAGCGAGGAGGAGCCACTCAGGGGTGGCACTGAGCTGCAGTAGCATGGGCTGCCCTGGGGCTGGCCCACCACAGCAGCTGGGTGGGGAGGGAGCCGGAGGGGAACTCATGGGGTGCTGCACACACAGACTGACAGATTTCATGGAAGAGAATCTGCCGTGTTGAGAGGCAGGTGGCATTGCTGTTGGCCAGACTGTTGCTAAGCATCATCCTGCAGTTCAGGTAACAGAGCAGAGTCCTCCGTAAGCTGGTCAGTTCTCCTGACTTGGGTGCCTTGTTACCATCATGGTGCCTGACAGAGTCTTTTGCCTCTCTTTAACAGAAGAGGATAAGGGGAAGCAGTATAGGATGTGCAGGTGAGGAGAGGACCCCATAAAGGGTCAGGGGAAAAAGAGTGGCTTCAGACTTCTTTCCAAAGGTGACCAAGGGTGTAAGTGGTGATACTTGAATGCAGTCCCAAAAGATGGCATTTTAGGAGAGGAGAAGAGCTTGGAGTGGCAGAGATGGAGACATGATCCAGTTAGTCCAAGCAGTCACTTCTGGACATACTCAGAAGCCAACCCCAAAAGCTTAAGGAGCTGTAACAGCTGACCTGTGAGGATCTTGGTGCCGTAATCCTGAACACTTCAGTGCCTCTGAAATGTTCCAAGGGACGTTTGCTCCCCTAGCATGAAGTGTAGTAACACAGCTCCCAGGAGTCCAGTAAAGCTGTGACATTAGAGATTTCTCCTGCTCCTAATGCTCCAGCTATGAAGTTGCAATTTATTGCACAGTGATAATGGCTTTTCATAAAATGCCCTCATTTAATGCCAAGTGACAAGGAGCTGACAAGTCCCACAGCTGCAGAGCTGCAATCCAGAGGCTTTGGAGAAAGGCATTCCTGAGCCCAGCACTGCAGTGTCACTTACTGTATATTATTGCCCAGTACTAAATTGGCTCCCTCTTCTAATTGGGGCAGAATGTGGCTGCTCTATTCATTGAAGGAATCTCATGAATCTTAAAGGAAAGGCTGGTAGGTTCCTTTACTCTGCTTTGAAGCGACAGATAAAACACCCAGGGTCGCTCCCTGGCTGCCCCTGACCTACCTTGGTTGTAACCAGTGCAGCCCAGGCCCCTCTGCTGCTTTGTGCTGAAAGATGCCCGTGGTTCAATGTGTTTAAGCCCTAAAGCACACACACTTCATTTTCCTTTCTTTGTAGAGCAGTTGGAAGTGCCATTCTCTCTGTGTCCAAATGAAATGGTGCAAAACACAACTGGGAGAGACCTCAGGCTTTTAGTCCATCCCTTGCCCTAAGACAGAATCAGTTTTCATGTACCCAGATGTTTTCATTTCAAACAAAACCAAGATGTTTAAGAAATACTATTAGGATTCCAGCAGCATTTTTAACTGGTGAAACTTTGAAAGCCAAATCTTTATTTTCATATTCCAGTGTGGAAGGGTTGTCCCTGGTGGTCAGAAAAAGTTCCTGGAAGCCAAATGCATTGGAAAAGCCATGGAAGAAGGTGGTCTGCTTTGTTTTGGTGGCAATTAGAGCTTAGACTAAACCTTAGTTTGCCTTCTGGACTTCACTTTCTCTTGCACTAGGAGTTGCAAGTCATATAACACACTGAACATAGTTACAAGGTGCAGGAAATGAGTCCAGCAAGTAGAGTATGAGAATACTTAGCACAAACTTCAGCTGTTCTACCTCATTTTGGGTAACATTTCTGGGAGTTCTGCTATTAACACGATGCAGCTTGAGGCTGAAGTCTGCTGTGTTACAGTGAGTACATCTGTACCAGAGGTCCCTTCACCCTGCACTGCTGAGCTGCAGTGCTTGTCCAACTCCACTTCACCTGGTGATAGTGAAGGTGTGGCTCCTGGACACACCTGGGGTGGGCATTAATGGTGAAGGCTGCCAGCTAATCTCCTGGCTCACTTTAAAGCAGAGCTCCTCTGAGATTTAGCAATGCTGCTGTTGAGACTTGGAATGACTTATTTCCTTAACCTGTATTGTGGAGATTCAGGCTGTGTTGTATTTTTGTTGCTTTGTAGGAAATGATTGACCCATACTGCTGTTTTAAAGAGGGGCAGCAGAAGCCTTTACAAATTTCTTTCTGCTCCCTTTAAGGTTGACCTGTGTTTAGAGTGTATTGAATGGGCCAAATCAGAGAAGAGGACTTTCCTGCGCCAGGCTCTGGAGGTACGTTACGTTGTGGATCCCAAAGCTGTGTAATGACATCTTCCTTTTATCAGATTTGATGCCTATAAAAGTAGAGAACTTTCTAGTGTGTTGTCCAGGGCTTTGTATGAGTAGCAGGAGGGTGACAGCGATTACACTAATGCTAGTGAGTTGAACAGACAGGATTTTACCCCGTGTCTTAGGACAGGGCAGTTGTTCAGATGTAGATCTTGTAGAATTGGTTCATGTGATGTAATGAATACAAACTAAAGTAGTGAAGTCTGTGCAGATAAGAATGCTAAGTTTAATTTTACAGAATAAATCTGTGCTACCTTTCTCTGGCTTTCCTCACAGCAGTTCCTTTTCTGTTCCCCAGGCGAGGCTGGTCTCTTTGTACTTCGATACCAAGAGGTACCAAGAAGCACTGCAGCTAGGTAAGTCCTCCACTAGGTGGTGGTAGCAGCTCTTTGCTTTGAAATTAATCAGGAGGGAAGGGACCAACCACGCAATGTTCCTTGATAAGTTTTGGAGGACTTGGGCGTTCGTTTCCTCAGTGCTGTACCAGATCTGCCATTTTTTTTTTTATTTTACTGTAGCTCAGTGATAAAAGCTCCAAGAGATCTCTCTGCTCATCCTGTGTTCATTCCAAATAATTCTGGAAGCAAAGGGGAATTGGATCCAGTTAAAGGCCATCAGTTTTGGCTCGTGCTGTAATATAGAGAGCGTACTGCTGTGGTCAGAGAGGTTGCAGGCAGAAACCATCTTCCTTCAGCTTGCTCAAAAACAGCAGTACTGCCAGGAAACGGCAAACCTCTGAGAATATAATTAGACAAGCTCTTGTGAAGTAGTGTAAAGGCTTCAAGAATTTGCTGCTCCACCACCTGAGATATGGTAATGAACCATGTGAACTCTCCTGCTCGGCTGCAAAGCGGAGTACAGCGGGTCAGCTTACACGGCCCAGCTCCCCGTGGTGCTTTACCACTGCTCATTTTGCAAATGACTGCAGTGAGGTGAGGTTTAAGCTGGCTGCAGGGTGTCGGTACGGACTGCTCCAGCAGCTCAGCCTGTGGCCATGAGCAGGGATGAGGAGTCACTGCACTGACACGAGCAGAAGTACTCACCTGAGTGGTGGTGATGCTTCTCCAGGGACCCTTAAGCTCTTCAGCAGAGTGGCAGCCAGAGCGTGTGTCGTGTCCAGAGTCACCTGGGTGACTTGTGTCTGATCAGAATGTAGAGTTATGTTAAGTGCTCTGGTACATGGAATTCAATATCGAGTTAGAATTAATTTGCATACAGATGTGTAACGAGTTCAGTTTAAACTCGTTGGAGTCCACGCACCACAGCTACGCTCTGTTAAGCACTTGAGTGGTGGTGGTGCAGCTCGGGGAGTTGGGAAGGTCTGTGTGTGTGGGGGGCATCCTCCCTGAGAGCTCTGTCACAGCATCACTAGTTAGTGCTAGCGTTTTGTGAGGCTGGCCTAGGAGTGCTGGTGAGCGCTGCTGAGGGGAGCAGATGCAGGAGAAGAGTCCCTGTGGGGTGTTGTAGAGGGTCTGTTCTCTTACACCTGGCTGTAAGGTTTTGGCTGTGGATTTCAGCTTCTGAGCACAGCAAATGAGGGTGAGGTTCTTGCTTCTGCTTGCCCAGAGTTAGCCCTCTGGTTAATAGAAGGGGAGATGGAAGGGGAAAACTTTCCTCTAAGGTTGGCTTTTGCTGTCTTCACAAGGCTTTAACGTGACACTTTATCTAGGCTGTCCATTCCTAGCTCCTCAATTTGATCTGTAGATGTCTTGTGCTTGAAACATGCCTTCCTCATCCCATATTCCTAGGATTTCCTTGGAAATCCTCAGGTCTTACCCTAGGGATTGGAGCTCTAAATGTGAGTGATAAATCGTACTGTCAGCTGAGGAATGGGTGCCAGAGTGACAACCTGAGCTGCACAGCCCATCCTCGGCCTTCTGCTGAGTGTCTGCTGCCCGTGGTGAGGTGGCACAGATACCTGCCCATGTGCCCAGCTATTCCCACTGCCTCTTCCACCTCTAGCACAGAACTGGTTCATTCTTCTCCCAACTCTGAATTGGCACGCAACTGCTTTTATTTCCTTTCCTTTGTTGTTTCTTGGAAGAACAGGTTGTGTAAGCCTGACCTCCCTTCCTCAAAGCCAGTACTGCTTGTGGGGAAAGAAGGGTGGCACCTGGAAAGAGCTGGTGACAAAGTTCTTGTTCTTCCCCACTGCCAGGCTCCCAGCTTCTTCGGGAATTGAAAAAGATGGATGACAAGGCACTGCTGGTAGAAGTGCAGCTGTTAGAAAGCAAGACTTACCATGCCCTGAGCAACCTGCCAAAAGCCAGAGCAGCGTTAACCTCTGCACGGACTACAGCCAACGCCATCTACTGCCCACCCAAACTGCAGGCAGCCTTAGACATGCAGTCAGGTAAAGCCCCTCGGGAGGAAGGGGAAGTGTGGGACTTGTGGTGCATCAGTGGCCTGATGTTGGTTCTTTCCTGAGTGAATCATAGAAAATGGAGCTAGATGGGACCTCAAGACAGCCACTGGTCTGTCCAGCTGCCTCAAGGCAGGATCTGCTATGATTACATTGTTCCTGAAAGACATTTGTTTGTCCTCCAGTGGTGGAGGATCCATAATCTCATTAAGCAGTACAGCATTACACCGCTTAATGTCACTGTAACATTGTTTCTGACCGAATTTGCAGGCACTTACCTGAAGTGCCCCCAACTGCTCTGTCTTAACCATCCCCCAAACTCCTTTGTCTCAGCAATCAGATAAATGTGGTGGGCGCAGTAAGCCACAAGGCAGGCAGTAAGGGAGCACTGGCTGCAGTTAGGTAGATCCACAACTTTAGGGGTGGCTCTTCCTGAGTTTGCTGCCCATTGTCCTCGAGAGAATGTGAATTTCTAAGAGAAATAAGGCAAAGGGGGCACAGGAGGAAGGGAGTCCCTTCAGTGAAGTGCCAGGGGCAGTACTGGGCAACCAAATTGTTCAGTCTTTTTCCAGTTACATTCAGAACTAGCTCTGATGGCCTCCTGTGTGTTTCTCCCCGCAGGTATTATCCACGCAGCAGAGGAGAAGGACTGGAAAACAGCCTACTCGTATTTCTACGAGGCGTTTGAGGGATACGACTCCATTGACAACCCAAAAGCCATCACTGCGCTGAAGTACATGTTGCTGTGCAAAATTATGCTGAACATGTACGTGGCAAGTGGTTCTGCAAAGAGCACTTCCAGCACTTCAGTGGGAAAGTCCTTTTTGTATTTAAGACTCTACAGTAGTGAAAGAACTAAAGCAGACAGGCTTTGCTGTTTGTCTTTGTACCCCATTTATTGCTTCTGATATGATGTTATTTGAATTTCAGTAATTTGTTAGGAATTGGGAATTTTTGAGCATGCTTACGTTTAAGCTGACCACGTTGTTGAATAAATGCTTTCTTCCCTTCCCTCCCTCCTCTAGCCCAGAAGATGTGCAGGCATTAGTGAGTGGAAAGCTTGCTCTGCGGTATGCAGGAAGACAGGTATAGAAACTTAATCCCTTCTATCTTCCAATTATCTCTGAGAATATTGTGTTATTCTTTTCGTCAGATGCTGTGGTCTTTCCATGCCAAAATACCCTTCACTGCTGAGTATCCTGAACGAGATCCAGAACCGATTAAATTACCATAAATCAGTTGATTTCAAAGGGAATACAGGGATTTTCAACACCTGAGAATCTGGCCCTCTCACTTCATTTTCTGTTTTTCTCCTCCCTGTTTTCTTCATGAACTCCTGAATGCCTCATGGTGTACAGAACTCACCTGAGCCCTTGTCAGCTGCTCTGCAGCCATGGATCTGATAGATTTCAATTGGAGTTAGTCATTGTTTTTTTCACTTATATTGTAGCAAGTCCTGGAAATCCATTCATAGCAGTGAGGCTGAGCAGCTTGACACCTAGATGTCTGCAGGGTGGAAGGCAGGCAGCTGGGGAGCTGTTAAATCAGCTGCTCCTTCTAACATGTTAGCTTGCCAGTCTGTGAATGCCACCCCCATATTAAATCCAGGGATGCTTATGTAAAGCACGGGGCCAGGAGCCAGCGTGCCGGGGTCTGAGCCTGGCTTACACACTGCTGCCCTTGCTGGCTTTGGTCTGCCAGCTCGCTGCTTTGACGCAGGAGCTAATACCCACCCACCTGGCAGAGGACTGGGGAAGCTATTTAGCACGGGAGGATGAGGTCAGCGGGCAGAGGTGCGTAGAAGAGTCGGAAGCAGGGATCTCCCTGCGTTATCCCTGTTGGAGCACAGCAGGCAGCCCTGGCCCTGCCTCCTCCTCTTCCCCCTGGTGACAGCTGAGTTGGAAGCTTCTTTTCAGGACACTTCAGAGGGCAGCCTGCTGCGGAGGGAATCTCAGCTGTTCCCTGCACTGTGCTCCTGAGACAGCAGTGACCACGAGCTCCTGCAGCAGCTGTGGGAGCTGAGCTCAGGGAGCAGAGGGAAGGCGCAGCCCTGGGGGCAGCTCAGTGGGAGAGGTGGTCACAGGAGTGTGGGCCTGGTGTGCTGCAGCCTCTGGCCGTCCTGTTCCTGGAGCACTTTGCCTCTCACTACTTGGAAGCTGTTGTTTATAGTGGCATTAATGTTCTGTTTAATATTAGTATGGTAGCTTGATTGTGGCCAAGTCTTTTGCTTTGTTCCAGCAGCTGCTGGGTAGGCAAAAAACTTTTTCTGTTGCTCTTGATGCTAGGTATTGGTAGGACTTGTGCTGTGCTCCTGCTGCTCAGCAGAGGCAGTGTGGCACACTGAAGGGGAGATCACAGCCTGGGGGCTGGAAGTGGCCATGTTCATTAAGCTTCAGCTTCCCTAACGATTGTATCAGAGTTGCTCCCAACCTGCAACCTGATAGGACCTGCAGCTGGTATTCTCAGACCTTGCAGAACTTGAGTTCTTTGTTGCCAGTAAGCTGATTTCATGCTGTGTCCTGCAGCTGTTCTGCATGCCCTTCTCTTTAGCAGCTGTTCTTAGTCTGCCTCTGGAAGTAAAACTGACATGGCTTTGTAGCAAAAGGAACATTCCCTTTTTGCTTCTCAGGCACGTCCTTGGTATGCTGTGCAGTTGGCGTAATAGCACTGAGAGGATAACCCAGGAAAATAACCTGCTCTCTTCTTTCCCTGCAGACAGAAGCATTAAAATGTGTGGCACAGGCCAGTAAGAACCGGTCACTGGCGGATTTTGAAAAGGTGAGTCAGGAGATGGACAGAAAATGGGAGCTGGCTGGAGAAAACAGGCAGAAATGCTTGGGTAGAAAGTTGTAGGAGCTGCTGCATCCCACAGCAGGAAATCCTCGTGACATTCATAGAAAGCAGATGCCTCACAATAAGCAACTGGTTTGGTTTTTGCAGCATGAAAATTCATTATTCTTGTTTTGATGTGCCAACTCAGAACCAGTTTCCTGTAGTTCTGGTGCTTTCATCAGGATGTGTACCTTCCTAAAACTTCTCCTGGGTTCAGACAGATCACAGCAAAGATAAAGGGAGGGATTCCCACACCAGGGCACAATCCTGTTATGCTGATGCCTGAGAGCCAACCAGAGATTTTCTGACTTGCTAAGCTCCAGCAGTGTAAAGATGAAAGGCGCTTGCTGCAAGGTGCTCGAAAGTCTGTTAGGCTGTGGTGATCTCCTGGCCCTTCAGCTGAGTTACAGGATGGGATTAACCACTGATACTGTCCTGGGCAGGGAGGGAGGCTGCTTTATCCTCAGAGGACAGGGGCCTGTCACTAACGGAATGATTTCCCACTGTGTCTTCTGCAGGCTCTGACAGACTACAAGGTGGAGCTCAGGGACGACCCCATCATTAACACTCATTTGGCTAAACTCTATGATAACTTATTGGAACAGAACCTGATTAGAGTCATTGAACCCTTCTCCAGAGTACAGGTAAACGTTTCCAGCCAGCGCACCGAAATGCTGCACCTCTGCCCCTTCTCTTGGTGTGTTACTGGGTGAGGGGCTTGGTTCCACACAGAGTGCTTTTTTCTCATTGCTGCTGAATGCATCCAGAGCTCAAGGATTCATCAAGCTCAGATGATGAGGAAAGGGTTGAGGAGAACTTTGGAAACCATATTCCAAAATCATTTTACTTTCCACCTATTTCACTTACACACCTTGAAAGGTGGACACGCTTTCAGCATTGAGAAGTATTTGGCTTCTAAGGGCTCTTCCAAGGTGTGGGTGGAGCTTTTTGGAGAAGAAATGAGTTACTTCATGTTGCACAGTGAAAAGCCTTTAGGTGCCTGGCTCGTAGCTTGTCCATCTTCAGTTAGAATTGGATATGAAATCTGAAGGATGCGAAGCTGCAAAGCAGAGAAAAGCACTGTAGGTTTTAGGCCAAAGCATTTACAGGGCTTTGAGCTGTTGTGTAGAAGACCCCATACCTCAGTGTTGTGTGTCAAATACCGCCAAAGATTTAACTCTGTTGATCTCTCTTGTTGTAGATCGAACACATATCCAGCCTTATCAAGCTCTCAAAGGTAAGAGCATCCCTAGAAATGAGTGGCACTTCAGACACTTGAGAGGGCAAAGGAATTGAGGTCAAATGGCATTTGCCTCCAGGAAACAAATGCAGGCTGTTAAGGCTGGCAGGTCAGCTCCACGGCAGTGAGAGGCAAACATGGCTCTTGGGAACTTCTCTTGAACACAGACAGTTTCCAGGGGTCACTGGGCTGGCTGCTTCTGCACTGAGACTTTGCTGTAGCATTGCCACCTTTTGCATGGAGTTTATTCCCTGTTACCACTTCCTGTTATTGGAGACAGATTTTGCTGTGCTGTAGTAACAGCTCATGTCATGATCAGCTCAGTCTCCCCTGCTGACTTGTGTTTAATCCTTGTGAGCATGCCCAGAGGCATCTCAGACCCTTAAGATGTAGGATCCAGCTAATCGCTGATTGAGATTTCATTAGGGATGCATATGTCACGTTGACTATTGCAATAACTGCTTTAGAGACAATCCCAGCCAGCTTAAATCTTCGGAAAATCCTCTGTAGCCTACAGCTGCTTGCATCCCAAAGTGCTTCTGTGCTGCATGGCCATGGAGGCAGAGGTTTGGAGCTGTCCCGAGCTCCAGCCTTGAAGGTTGTCGCATCGTCTGTCTTCCTTCTCAGCCCATGCAGTCTTTTCCTCCTCTAGCCCTTGGTGTTTTGAGTAGAAGCTGGGCTGCAGTTAGTTCTTAACTAGAGCTGTGTCCTCTGTCCAGAGAGGGCAAGCGCATCGTCTGCTCCTGCAGGGCCTGGTGCTGGGCAGATCTCAGTGATGGCTTCGCTGAAGCTTGGCCAGCACTTGACTGCGTATCTGCTGAACCAAGCGCGAGCGCTCCAAATCCCCGAATGATGATGTGATGCCTGCTATGAGGACAGATGCAGTGTCTTCTGTGGGACAAAAGGGCAAGCCGTCCTGGTGCTCTCACCATTAAAAGCTGCTGCTTCATTTCCTCTGTCATCTGGAGCATATGGTGGTATCAAAGCAGCGTGCAAGGGGAGATCTGTCCTGACACCATGTCCTGGGATACAATCGCTGCTTTCAAGCAGTGCTTCTATCCTGCCAGGGTTGTTGGGTGTGGGCTGGTAAAATGTGCAGTTCTTTGTATAGTTGGGGGAGACTTTTAATATACATATTTTTTTGCTTCAATTTCAGGCTGATGTAGAAAGGAAACTGTCACAAATGATCTTGGACAAGAAATTTCATGGTGAGTCTCCGCACCTTTCAGTCTTAACCCACGACCAGGTCAGCTAGAGGAGGGCTCTGGGTGGAGTCCTTCAGCACTGCACCTCTGGCAGTGGGTTTGTCTGTCACTCTGTTGTCACAAAGGCTGCCCTATTGCTCCTTCCATCTGCCTCAGTTAATCTGCAGGGTTAATTTCTCACAAATCAGAAGCCACAGTTCAGCCCTGGCGTGCTGCAGGGACATCCAGGGACAGCTGGGACCCACTGGTGGGCTGTGTGGCACGGATGTGCCCTTCTGCCACAGAGCTGCTAGCTGCCCGTGGTTAGCACCCCAGCTGGTGGCTTGGGTCTGCCTGGGGGCTGCTGCTTTCATCTACCCCCAGGCAGCAGCTCTGCTCCTGTTTACACCCCCCTGGTGTTGGTGTGGAAAGCCTCGATCTGCCTCAGCAAGATGGATGGGAGCTGGCTCAGAGAGGCGCATTGCTTAGAGAGAAACTCAGAAATGACAGAACCCAGCTGCAGTGCCCATCTGGCACCTGGAAGCTGTTTGCAAGATGGCTCCATCTCCTCGCGCTGCTGGCTGCTGTGCTGAGCCGTGCTGCTGGGCACGCCCCGAGGAGGAGGGTGGCTGGTAGTGCAGCCATCAGCGTCTCCTGGGTGTGATTTGGGGCCCCCCTCTGGGCTGTGCCTGGCTAATGCAGCCTGGGCGGAGGTGCTCAGCTCACCTCTGCAGCCCTCCAGCTCCTTGCAGACCCACCACAGCTGCGTGGGGGTGTGCTGGGTGCCCCTGGACAGAGGATGGGATGTGGCACCGTGGGGTAACGGCAGCTCTGTCCCTGCAGGCATCCTCGACCAAGGCGAGGGAGTCCTCATCATCTTCGACGAGCCCCCGGTAGACAAAACCTACGAAGCCGCCCTCGAGACGATTCAGAACATGAGCAAAGTAGTGGATTCGCTCTACAACAAAGCCAAGAAGCTAACATAGGTGAGTGGGCGCGGGGCCGCCCGGCCCTCCGCTCCTCCCGGCCACGGCGGGGCTGTGTCCTCGAGCCCGCTTCGCTTCCCTCCCTGTTGACGTGGCTCTGTTTTCTTTTGCAGAGTTGAATTTGCTAGCTGTCATTTGGAGAGTGTGTGTGACAGGAGAGTGAAACCTTTGGGAAAATGTTAGGAGACTTTTTTTCTTTGTTCTACTTTTCGCTCGGAAAGTTTTTAAACTTCCTCATCCGGTGCATCTTGTACTCCATACGATGCGTGTTCCAGTTCCCATGTAACCTTTACTGGCCGAACTTTGTATCTGGGGGGGAACATTGTTTAAACAAAGAGGGTATTCTAAATAAAAGGAAAAAGGCTTACACTACCTAAACATGTGCTTTCCACTTCCTGAGGGATGTCCGAGAGGTCAGCAGGGACAGAGCTGTGTTACCCGTAGGTGCCCAGGGCAGCTGGGTTCGTCTCCCTCTGCTCTGAAGCCCCACGCTGACGCTGTACAGGCAGCCGAGTTGATTCCATTTGTACAGAACCAAAAAACCCGAAATGCGCAGACTGCTGGTTGATTTTAAGCCCAACCTAAGGCCTCAGCTCCCCTCCAAAGCCGCTCCACAATGATTTTCCTGAGGAGCCCCTTCAGAATGTCATTGTGCTGCGCCCGCCCGCGCCGAGCCCCTGCAGCCCCGGGGGCCCACGGGCAGATCCTGGCGAAGGGAACAGCGCAGGCTTCCCCCGGGGGCCTGCCTTGCATGCTCTTGTTTTCAAATAGACTAGATTTTAAATGTGTTCACTCCCCCCACCTGCGTTGGTAGGAGGAACAGGCGAGCAGGTTTCCCCCAGAGCTCAGTGTCCCCCGGTTTGGGGTGAGCGCCCCTGGGTGCTGCTCCCCCCAGCAGCCGCGGGGCCCAGCACAGCGCTCTGGGGGCCGCCTGTCCCCGTTCCAGGAGATACAGAGGGGGTGGAGCAGTGCACCCAGCATGTTTCATTTATGGTGAGGTTGCTAGCTAGGTTCAACGCCATTTGGGCAGTGTAAGCTTCTGCGTCTCTGTCCTGCTCCTCCTCATTCTCCTTCCCCCTCTGTCTCCCTTTCTCTTTCCCTGTCCACGTTTTCTTACTAAATTTATATTTTGTAAAAGGATTCTGTTTTATCAGGAAATATTTTGCCTTCACACTGAATCTCGGACTGGCTGATTTCTCTGCTTTCTGTTCACATTTTAACCTCTCCAACATTTTTTTTTTTTTTGATTTTTTTTTTTTTTTTTTTTTTTTTTTTTTTTTTTTTTTTTTTTTTTTACACTTTCCATCTCATCCAGTCAGTCACTGTTTGGGTTTTTGGCACCATCAATATCAAATGTACAAACGGTTCTTGCTAACCAACACCAGGTATATCTGATGTTCAGATGAGTTCCAATAAAATAATTTTTTTTTCAAAAAGCTGTCTCCTGTCTTCAGCTGCTGAGGCCGGTGAGGCCGTGGCTGTGCAGTTCCTCTTTGCAGGGAGGAGGGTGATGCTGTGCTTCTCTCCAGGGCTGACAGAAGCACCTTCAGTGCTGACGTTCCCGAGGCAGAGCACAGGGGGCTGTGCTGGAGGCACGGATTCCATGGATTGTTACCTTGCTGGTTTGAGTGTTACCAAATTTCCTATCTTTTATGAAGCAGAAAAATGATTTAATGTGCCATCGTGCACCTCGTGAGTGCTGTGATGCTGTTACTGCAGTCAGACTGCGTAGCAGCGCTGGAGCTGTGCTTTAAGGCTGCAGAGAGGGTTCTGGGACTCAGCGCAACTGATCCAAAACTTTCAGTTCTCAGGTGTGAAGCTCCTCCACCCCAGACCCCGCCTGGGATACGACCGACACAGGAACGTGGCCCTTCAGTGCCCCAGGCAAGGGGACACGCAGGCACGGCCCCCGTGAGGTGGCACAGCCGTGGGCACTGACACCTTCGCTTTGTCCCTCTGACCCCGGGGGCCTGTCCTCAGCTCCTGGCAGGGCCGTGGGGTGCTGGGTGGTGCAGCCCCTCCTGGGTGCAGCGGTGCTGGAGGGTGCAGCTCCAGGGGGTGGAGGAGGGGCAGAGAGGTGGTGCCCCACAGCTGTGTCCTTGGTGATGGCAGCATGTGGCTGAGGTTGGTGTCACTGGATGGATGAACTGGGCTGGGGGCTGAGGTGGCTCTGTCCCCACGGCCCTGTCCTGTTGTCCCCATGGTGCTGCTTCCATGGTGCTGTCCTGGTGGCAGTTGTGGTGGCCCTGTCCCACTGGTACTGTCCCCATGACCCTGTTCTGATGGCACCATGCCCATGGTGGTGTCCCCATGACCCTGTCCCAGTGGCACTGTCCCTGTGGTGTCTGTACCCCACTCTCCTGGGGGCGAACTGGAGCCGGGGCATTGCTGCTCCCCCCTTGGGTCCCGTTAAACCCTTCTGGGTTCACATCAAACCGGCCCCTCCCCAACCGCTGCCCGCGGGCGGGAGGAGGAACGGCAGAGCCGGAGCCCCCGGTCCCCGCGCCACGGCCGCGGGATGCGCGCACGGCGCTCGGGGGCGGCTCGGGGCGGTGCGGGACTGAGCCCCCGGGGTCCCTGCGCTGCCCCGGCCCCGCCTCGGGGCGTCGCTGCGGTCCGGAGCGGAGCGGGGC
>WBMW01004066.1:702030-712792 GCA_013396635.1 Penelope pileata | reverse complement strand
GCAGTGGCAGCCCTTGGCTCCAGGTCCAGCACGCAGTCCTGCCGCAGCAGGNCAACGCTGCTCACCTCACCCATCTCTTCCATCTTCCCCCAGGTCCTTCTGCTGGGAGCACCGCCCTCAGCAGGCAGTGCAGGCAGATCTGAGAGACGACACCAACTGCGTCATCTGCCTGGATCCCGGGGGGCACTGCAAGTCCTCCTATCCCATGGTGTGTGCAGTCTGCAGAAACGCCTGGTTCCACCGGGCCTGCATCCAGGTAGGAGCTCTCCCCTCAGCCCAGGGGCACAGCAGGCACTTAGCATGGCCAGGCACCGCTCACACTGCCTCTTGTTGTGCTTTGGCTGCAGGGACAGGCTGGGAGCGCTGCTGTCCTGCACTTGTGGTGCCCCATTTGCCAAGACAGGGAGCAGTTCTGTCCAGAAATGTCCACCGTGGGGATCCAAATCCCTCTCAGGTTGGTGCCTTTCTGCACGGCTCTGCCCAGGGACTGTGCCTGCAGGCTTGTCTCTTTTCTGTGCCATGAGCGTTGCTCTCCACCTCACGGAGAAGCTGGAAATAGGTTTGGGCTGGAGCTGGAAGCACTGATTCCATTTGTATGCCTTAGACTTGGGGCATTGAGGTTTTGTTAATTACCCTCCCTTCTCTGGCAGAAGCCCAACTTGGTGCAGTGATGAGACGGACCCATGATTGCAAGAGAGGCACCAGTGCTGCGATGTCAGCGAGTGCCTTTATGCAGGAGGCAGGAAGCAGGCAGAGAAGGAGGGGGGAGTTACCTGAGCAGCCCTGTGGGGTTCTGGAGGGAATCTCAGCCTCAGCAGTGCTGGGGGAGCAAGGGCCAAGCAGCAGAGGTGTGCCAGGCACTGCTTGCCTCCGCTCGCTCTGTCCTCACAAGCACAACCCTCTCATTTAGTTTGAAACTATTAACGTGTTCTTTTCTCTTTGGAAAGTCGTTTGCTACGGGCCGTTATGAAAGAGGAAGCACTCGAGGGGGATTCATGGGGTCCCATCTTGATGACATCAGGTGTAAAATTGAGTAGGCAGAGCAGAAGGTGAGGGCCTGAACGGGGCAGGGAGCTTTGTGCTGGGAGAGGCTGACGCCAGCTCAGCCGGCACCCTAGGGAAGCAGCGTCTCTGTGCATGTGATGCGTGCATGGGATCTCACAACTTTACTGTCTTGGCCTCCTGGAACGGGAGCCCGCACACGGGGCTGGCCCACGGCTGCTCCTTTGTGATCTTTGAGTTCGGCTCTGGGCAGTCTGTCTCCGATGTTGGGCCCGGGAGCAGCTTTGGGCCCGAGCCACTCCGCGCTGTCTGGAGCAGCTCCCATGACGTCCTTGGGCCCGGCTTTTGGAGCTGGAAGCCTGGCGTCCCAGCTAGGAAGGGCTTTGTGTGGAAGCTCATGCTTGCTATGTGGACCTTCGTCTGCCTTTAGGGTGCGGGGAGCTCCTCGAGGACCTCGATGTGGCCCGTCGGGTAGAGCTGTGGGTCCTGCCTTGAGTGCATGGGGCTGCTGTATGGCTGTTGCCACAGCTTCCTTTGCACTGCTGAGAGGAACCCGCAGCCTGAAGTGAACGTGGGCAGATGGTCCCCTGCTCTGACTCTGGCTCCCTGGGTGGCCGCTGGGTACAGGCTGCGAGGAGCTGTGGGGAGCTGTGCGATGGCCCTGGTGCTGCCTGGCTGGTGGGGCCAGAGCGGCACTTCTCCAGCAGTGCGGAGCTGGGGGCCGGCTGCAGTCCTGCCTGTCTGGCAGTGCTGGGGCCAGCGAGCTCCCAGTTGGAGCTCGAGGCTGTAAGGGGAGGCAGGAAGGTCAGCAGGAAGAAATGGAGTGCTGGCACCTTAAGGATAGGCTGCCACTTGTCCTGGGGCAGAGAGACTGCACCAAGGCTGCCCCAAGCACCCACTGCCAGGCCTGGTTGAGCCGTGGCCCCGCAGCACGCGGCTTGTTGGCTCTTACCGCTGCTCACGCCAGCACAGATGTTGCACTCCCAGGAGTCTGTGTAGTCAGGCAAGAAGGAGCAGAGGCGGTGGCAGCCGTGAGCTGCACAGGAGGTGCACACGAGCAGCTGCCAGGACCTGGGGAAGCAAAGGGCTTGTGGCTGCGAGGACAGTGTCATCCAAGGCAGGGAGCGCCCGGCACATCTCTGCTGCTCGGTTCCAGCTCCCCCAGCTGTGCTGAGGCGCAGATCCCCCCCGGAGCCCCAGGGGGCTGCTGAGGTCACTCACCTCTCTGCCTCTGCCACGTCCCTGCCTCCGCGGCAAAAGCACTGGCTGGCATTGCAGCTGTGGAGGCTCTCTTCCAGTGATGGGTCAATGGCATTTTCCCACCAAGTGTGTCTTCTGCCACAGAAGAGAAGGAAAGAGATGAGCTGAGTGCCGCAGGTGTAGGGCAGATGCAGGGCATCCCTGGGCATCCAGCCCCAGCTCCTTTCCAGCTGCTCCCTGAAGCTGAGGGCAACGCTCACGGCACAGCAGAGGGCCAGGCCTGGCGGGGCAGTCCCTGGGCAGGCCCAGCGCCTGCGCCGCAATGACTGCAGGGGCGGGCAGAAGGACACCAACCGGTGTGGGGTGTGGATCCCACTCCAGTCCGGACATTTCCGTTGTGAAGGGCACCTTTTTGGTGCAGACGGGGCAGCGGAAGAGCCGGTTGGTAGTGCTCCTGCAGATGGTCGCATGTGGGATCTCCCCGCTTCATTGTTTTGGCCGCTTGGCACTGCTGCAGACACTCGGGGAAGGCCCACGGCTGCTCCTGCGCCATCTCTGGGATGGCTGTTGGAACGGCCTCCGCTGTTGAGGAAGAGGAATGGCGACGTCCCAGTGGGAAGCGGCTTCGCGTCTGGCCTCTCCCCTGCTGCCTGCGACGCATGCTGGAGCTGCGGGAGCGCCTCTCGCCGCTTGGGGCTGNACTTGTCTTACTTTCTAAGAGATGTTACTTCTCTCATTGTGTCTGTTATGAAGCTATGTTTTCGTCTCAGAACAGAAACAAAACTGATCACACCTGGCAATGTTGAACACAGCCAAGGACATATTTTGTTCCTCAGTGATGCAGTTCGGAGACATGAGGAGCCAGGAACTGTGAGGAGACAGGACCAGGGCAGGTGACCCAAACTGACCAAAGAGCTATTCCATACCACATCACCTCACGTGATTTTTATGGAAGGGGAGTCTCTTGCTCGGAGGGAGGGGCTGCTGGCTGGTTGGGTATTGGTTGTTGGTGCCTTGCTTTGTGTATCATCTGTTGTTTTACATATATATATATATATATGTGTACTGTTATTTCTTTTATTTCCTGTGCTGTCTTAGTAAATAGTTTTTATCTCAGCCCACAAGTCCTACCGTATTTTTTCCTTAATTCTCTCCCCCATCCCACTTGGGAGGGAAGAGTGTGAGCAAACAATTATTCGGGACTTAGCTATCTGGTGGATCAAACCACAACAGTTTTTGGCACCCAACGTGGAGCACGACAGGGTTGAAATAACAGCAGATCTGATCGGAGCATGTTACTTGCTTTAGACAGTTGTCATTTGATAATTGCTAGTCACAATGTCAGTTTTCTTATTACTTGTGGATTTTCTTCAGAGGTTTTTCTTTGAACTGTATTATTCAGCATCTTACTTGCTATGTTTTCTCCCTGTTGCATTGTTTCTTATTCCTGGGAACTGGGCTAAGGCTATTATTACACTGTGCTGGGTGCTCATGGTTTAGGATATAATCAAGTTGATGTTTGGGGAACTAATCTGGTGTGTATGCTTAGCATGGCAGTCATTGGTGTGCTTTGAAGTTACATTGTTGAGTCTATTAGCAATTATACCACTGGCTTTGTCACCTTGGGGAATGAGGAGAAAGAGGAGGACATTTTTTGTTACCTCCGAAATCTCCCAGCCTCTTTCACTTTACCTTCTCCCCCTACTGTAATCACAAAAGCTCTCGAGAATTTTGAATATCCTTGGGATGTTCAAACCAGTGAATTCCTGTTGCTGTGTTTGATGAATGGGTTTCAGGTTTTGAGGAAGAATAAGCAATTAGTTAAGAGTATTATCCAGAAATCTGCCCTGAGGCATGGTGTGATACAGCAGCATCCTGCATGGCACCGGGGCCAGCATTCCCACTGGTGCCAGGTACCCGCTGTGCGCCTCTGGAGATGCCATAAAAATGTACGGCATGGCCACCAAGACATCTTGCAGCTGCTCCAACCCCTGCAACAGGTCCTGCAACTGCTCCAAACCCTTGCAACGAGCCCTGCAGTTGCCCCGACTCCTGCCTGTTCTTTACCCCCTTTGGTTACAACTGAGTATTGCTGACCTAATTTTTCACCAAATCCCTGAATCTGGCTGTTCCTTGAAACGTTTTTCTTCTCCAAATCCAGAAAAATAGCAAGAAAAGTTACAACATGGAGGGTAGGTTGTAGAGAAACTATTGATCATGGCCTGAACTTGTGACTGAGCACCTGGAGGAGGAGTGTGGCTGGGCTGGGAAGCACAGGCAGGTTGTTTGCACTGTGCTCCCCACCTGACCAGATTGGGTGGATCCTGTGTGGGGTTGCTCTGGGCTCATTTAAGGGCCAGCAGTGGAGGGATGTGCTTCTCTCTCCTTGAGCTGCAGCTCATTAGAGGGCCTTTGCTTGGTTGGGAGGTTGCCATCACTAGGAGTGTGTTGGAACTTTTTTGCGTACATCCTTTGTTAGAGGTTCTAATACTTTGCCTGGGATTGCTAAGAACTTGCTTGAGGCAATTTTGCTTGTGTGTTTGAGAGATGTAGGCCTCTTCTTTCCCAGAGGGAGATCGTCTGAAAAACAACATTGTTCCCACCAGTGTCATCTTTAAAGTAGGGATAGCAAAGGATTTTTATTGATTTTATTGCATTATATTTCATTTCATAGATGTACAGTATATTTATTCTTACTTCATTTTCTAGCTGAGCGTTGACTACTGTCTTACCAGCCTTGAAATGGGAATTGCAAAACCTTTGCTGTATCGTTTGGAAATAATGTAGTTACACCACTGTCTCTAGGATCTTTTATGCTGCTCAGACAGCATCAGTTCCTAGAACATTATAAAGAAAATCTCCAAGGGACTTGTCATTCCCTTTTTTTCAAAGGCCACTTGGATCACGCTTTTGTGAGATTATGGACTGGCTCCACTCCAGTGGTATCTCTTATTCCTTTGTCAGCTCTTCTGGTGATTGCACAATTGTTGATGCAACACTGCAGAATGCAGTGATCTTCCATCTGTCTCAAGTCCTGCACTAGTGGTGCTGGAGTTGTGGGGTTCATCTGCAAGGATTTGTCTTGCTGATCTTGTCCTTCTTGCTGACAATAGCAGCAAAAAAAATTAAAGACATCTATCTTCAGCCTTATTCAGTGCCTGCGTAACACTGCGGTGTAATAAAGTTGATTTAAGTCTGTTCCTGTAGATTTGGTGCTTCAGTTAGCTCTTTATCACGGTGCTTTCAAAGTTACAGTGGCTGTAGTTCTGAGTATCCTCGCTCTGACTACCACTAACACCTCACAATAACACATATTCTGGGGTTATCACTACTGCTGTCTTACAGACTGGTTACTACTGAACAGTTTCCCATCTGTATTTTGATGCTGCTTGATAGGTAGATCCAAAGACTTATTATGCCCAGCCTGAGATTCAGGTTGGTGACTACTGGGCTTTCCTTGCCTACCTAAGTAGAATAATTCAGAGGGGGTTGGTGCTGGTTTTGCTGGGCAAGGGGAAATTCAGCACTTCTCCATTACCAAAGCTGTGGTGCCAAGCCTGGCCACATCATACTGCCTGGGCCAAAAGCAGAGGCATAAGGGGTCAAGGTGGCAGTACTGAAAGGAGCAGGCTGGTCTCATCGAAGGCAGCATAGAATGCCTGTGTCAAAAAAAACACAGTGGCACATGTGGAGCATGCTGCTGCTTTGGTATTGTGGTATTACACTGCAAAAAGCCTGCAGGCTTTTTATTTGGAAGAAGTACCCCAAAAGCAAACTGTGTTCCTCACTGATACTTTGTCTCAGGACAAGGAGGTGCCAGTCAAAAACTCAGATTTTGACCATGCAGAGCATTTTTAGAGGTACCAACCTTCTGAAATGGAGGACAGCCATGTCGAAGGACAATTGTGTTGAACTGAAGACGGAGTCTAGATCATTCCAGTTCTTCTCCTTCTTGGCAGCAAAACTTTGACTGTAAGGTAAATGGGGCTTCTTGTTGTTTGCTTGTTTTAAGTAGCACTGGGTCAGAGTTTCCTCTGTAAAATGGGGATTATGATGTTTGCTAGTGATATGTTTACTTTGTCAAATGCTATAGAAGTACAACAACTGTCATATTATCCTTCTATCACTTCACAGAAAATGAAATCTGAGGGCAAAGGGACTATTCAGCTGCTGAAAGTTATGCCTCATTTTCTGCAAGGGAAGCCTTGCAATTGGATATCTGATGTCTCATTTTGGAAGGATTGATACCACTGCTGTTTTTCTTGAAAATACAAGAGTGTGTTGCTGGTACTGGGAGTTTTACTTACTTCAAGTTTTTGTTGTTTCTCTTGCCTGCAGCTGCTAGTTACACAAAGCAGAAAATTTCCAGGGCTGTATTCAGTAGGGTGAAGTTCTGCAAGCAGTGGAATTTGTGAAATCTTATCTCCAATAGGTTTGTATGCCTGTCTGTCTACAGTTTAATAAGGTGGATCTCTGATAAAAGTTTTTTTGTGAGGTTAAGGGATTTGTTGCCTCCCCACATGAACTTGCTGGAGTAGACTGGCCAAGCTTGTAGTTCCACCTCAGTGCAGACAGGAACTTAGGACTTTCTTTTCTATCTGGCCACATTTTCCCCCAAAGTGTAGAAACTTACTAACTCAGGTATCACCTGGGGCAAGTGTTGAAACCCAACAGATTCACAAGTCATTTTGAGGAGACCAAGGGTCAGAAATACATGGTGAATTCAAGGAGCTGAGTCAAAATGAAGAGCTTCTGGGTAGGCTCTAAGCACTCCTTAAAGAAGAGCTGGGGGGAAAAAGGCATAATCAAGCATGAGAGAGTCACGATGTGAGCATGTTGCTTTTTATAGTTTGTACACACCTAAGGTTTTCCATGGTCCCAAATGAAGATGGGGCTTAAAGATCTGAATTTCAGCCCGTCATCATGCAGCCTGAAGTCATTCACAAGATGAAGAGAGGCAGGTGGAAGGCTTCTAATCTGGAAGACAGGGCTGAGGACCACTGGATGCTGGACATGAAATAGGTTTGTCCTAACTGCAAGGTCAAGGCGGGTGCTGGGGCTGAAGCTTCACATCAATCTTTAACTGTGTTAAGGTGTAACTCGATAAAAAAGCTGCTCTACCATCTTGCCGTATACTGTTTCTCAGGGAATGATAGCAATTAACAAAATAAATCATGATAAAAGATTACTGCAGGGTTTCTGTCCCTTCTTCTGACACACATAATTCTGGCCAAGTCTGAAACTACATGAGCAAGTTGGTTCAGTCTTGTCTCTTTGTATTTTTACAGCTTGTACAATTGCAAAAACAGTATTTCTTCAGTAAAGGAAAAGCCAATGAAGAGAAATACGTCACACTTCTGATTTCCTTCAGGGATTGTTACTACAGGGTCTGTGGCTTTGACACTGGAAAAGCAGCAGTACTTTTCCGTTTTGTTTAATGTTAGTTACTGTTTTTTTCTGCAGCAGCTGTACACAGTGCAACTTGGGAAATGTCAGGAGGCAAAAAACAATACGAAGGCATTTGAATCATATCTCTGTCTTGACTTCCAGCAGCTTCTTCTCTTGCCCCATAGGTTGTTTGCTTCTTATTCACAAGCAGAGACAGAAGGAATTGATGGGAGCTCTGTGCTGAGAAGAGATACTGATTGTTGTCATTTAGAAAATAAAAAAAATAAAACACAAACAAACCCCAAACACCTTTATCTCTGACTTAGATAATGGTAAATAGGAATAACAAGGTCATTCAGACAAATGACTGTAGGACCAAATTCCATTCTTTCTGCACACTTTTTTCAGTTCTTATTCAGGCAGCTTTGTAAAGACTGTTAAAGCTTCAGAAGAAAAACAGAATTAAGGCTATTGCAAGAACTGGGTGTCTGAGACCTAATTCTTTGACCATGTGCCAATTTCAGTGTAATGCAGCTGATGTCAAGGTGACAAACTCTGCAAGAGGAGGTAATATATTTTATTAAACCAACTGATATATGCCAACTGAATTATGCTTGCTTTATATAAGTAAAATTGCTCCTACAGTCTTAGATGGAAACTCTGGCCTTCACTCTGCTCCCATTTACACTGATGCAAGTCAAAGGTAATTTCATTATAACTAATATAAACGCATTACAGACAAGGCAATTACACCTGTAAGATATTGGTGTGAGCTGAACCCTTTTCTCTGACATTTCTACTAATGTCTGAAATGAAATAACGATGTAAAATGTGATATTTTTAAAATGTTAAACCTGTAGATGAGAAGTCTGTGTGCACAATGATGCTGAGCGTTGGTAGATCTGTTGGACTTAGGAATTCACAAGCGACACCTAGAAAACACCAGTGTATAAACTGAGGAAAGGGATTGCAGGTAAAATTGTCTTGGGAAAGCGATCTCCTAAGGTTGCACATGTCATGTGGGCAAAAGAGTGTTTTTGCCAGTGGAGATTTTAATGGCTTCTCAAAGGAAAGAAGCCATGCTTGCAAAAAAAATTGATCTGTGCCTATTTAGGTTTCCTTTTGTTGCAGCTCTTTGCTACTGCAGTGGCCCTGTGGGTGACTGCAGGGGATGAGAAGCAGCAGAGTATGTGCTTTCCTCTGCAACTTCTCATTTTCTTTCCTTACAATGGGAGGATAGGGAGGAGGTGTGAAGCCATCTGTGCTTCCCAGTTCTTTCTGGTTTGGAGGAATACTTTACAAAGCCCTTCTGGTATCTACAGGCTTTGATGCTCATTAGTTCATTGGGAAAGTGTTTTGGCCACTTCTGAGTAGTCAAGGAGGCACTCATTTTACCATATATATCTCAGAGCAATAAAATGTTATGTAAAAAAAAATGAAAAGAGAAGGTACTTTTCTGTCCCCCTACCTCCAATCCATTTGTTTTTCAGTTTAAGATCTTTCCTGCAAGAGGAAGTGCTGTTCTTGTAACACTTTATCCTCAATGTATCATATATTATTAATGAAGAAGGACCTTGGCGTTCACAGGCTGCATCAGCCTCTACTGTGTTGATTTTTTTTTTCCTCTTTCATTTAAAGAAAACAAATTCGCATCTGTATCTCTGCTTTAGTCAGGAGTGAATGGCTTGTAAAAGGAACAAGACTGTGGTTTAGCAATTAGGGCTCAGGACTGAAAGTCAGTAAGGTTATGGTTCTGGGGGAGATTTGCTGTTGTTTGTCCTGATGAAGTTCCTCCTAAATGAGGTGATTATCGTAGCTGTCAGGAATGAAAAGGTAGGACACATTGATTTCATCCCCACTGCAATCTCCAGGACGTGCTGGTACAGAGCAGTCAATGTGAATTGCCAATTAACAAAAAGCAATATTGGCAAGTCGGCAGTTCAAGGAAAAAACTCCCTCCAGCCAGTGCATAAAACTCCTGCCATTCAAATCACCATCCTCGAGCAAAGGCATTAGCAAACCTGCCCAGAAAATCAACAAAGATAAGCTTTTTTGATGAAGCTGGATAGCAAATTGTAGTGCTGAGAGCCTGCCTGCACAGGGGAAATGGAGCGGAACTGCTATAAAGGAACACACTTCATGTGCACAACCTATCTTGAGATAAAAATCATTTTACTTTAGAATAATTTTTCTGCTCTGAAAACACAGCAGTTATTCAGGAGTAAAATATCTTTTATTTCAGAATTTAAGTGTCGGTACCTGAATGTATTTTGCCATTTTTCTAATGAAAATAGATACAGCCATTGATAATACAAAGATTTTTCCACAGTAGCTACTGTGGAAGTCCTCCCCTTGCAAATATGCCCAAGGAATACCACACTTCCAATTAGCTTATTTCAAGTACAGCTTGCATAAATGGATACTGTTAACTTACCAGAAAATTTCAGCAATTTCCCTTCAATTAAAAATAATTAACTTGTGAGCTTTGGGCTGAAGGAACAGCTCCAGAATAGCAACAAGGAATAGCATCTTTGACATGGAATGGAGCTGGGTTAAAAAACACCTCATGGCTGTTAGTACCTGGATATCTGTTACCGCACTTGCTAAGGAATTCCAACCCCTGTAGTGATAAACTTTGGTCTTGAGAGGTGCTTTTAACACAAGCTCTTAAAGCACTTCACCAGGGAGATGTCATTACTCTTTATTTGCAAATAGGGAAAGGCAGGCAGCGGTTGCCAAGATGCCTTTTTGATGTTGTCTGGAAAAACAACCTTTTGTTTTCTAACCCCTGCACACAGCAGCACACATTTTTTGTTTTTTAAAAGGGAGATGGTGCCGTGGCAAGGCATGGAGCTTACAGGTAGTAAAAGAAGGAGACCTGACAAGGAGGTCAGCCTTTAAGCAATGTTGGAGATGCAGAAAGCAGCTCCTGGCCAGTTTGTGGTTTATCATGGGAGGGCTTGGGTTGGAAGGGACCTTCAAGAACACTTAGTTCCAACCGCAGCTGTGCACAGGGATGGAAACACAATGCAAATGTGAAGGCAGAGTGGGTCTGGCTTCCTTCCATGGCAGAATTCCCACCTGTGTGAAGCCGAGGGAAGTGCCACCTCACGCCTCCATCTTGGGCTCCTGTCAGCAGAGCAGCCTCTGCACTCCTCACCTGTTCTTATTA
>WBMW01004066.1:678582-701983 GCA_013396635.1 Penelope pileata | reverse complement strand
AAAAAAAAAAAAAAGACTTTTGGGCACTACACTCTTTGTGGATACAGCTGTCAAACTTTCTGATAATTTCTTGATTGGTTGGTTAATTGATTTTAACAGCCACTTGAGCACCTTTGTGGTTGCGGGTAGACATCACCTGCTCTGCACTTTGGGGCAGCTTTGTTTTAGCAAGCCTCTGAAGCTGCCCCAATGAAAACAGATGTTAGAAAGAGGTGAACTTTCCATTCAATTGGGGAATTACAAGGTACATCAAACTACTAATGAGAAGAACGAGGTCCCTGCGTCACCCGCCCGCCCCGCCCTCACCGCCTCAGGCTGAGGCAGCGCGGAACTGCCACAGAAACTACAACTCCCAGAAAGCACCGCGGCGCCTCCACACGATGCATAGAAACCTGATACCTCTGGCCCCGCCTCCTCTGGCCTTCTATTGGGTCGTAGCCGCCGGTTCTTCCGCTTTCCTTTCTTCTGATTGGCTGCGCCACGCCAGCAGGGTTGGCCGCTCCGTGTTTGAAGGGGGTGCAAGATGGCGGCGGGCGAGGCGGCGGGGCGCTACCGGAGCAGCATGAGCAGGAGCAAGGACCCTTCGGGGCTGCTCATCTCTGTGATCAGGTAGGGGCGGCGCGGCCCCGCTCCGCAGCCTCCCGTCCCGCTCTCAGGATCCCCGGGGCTCACCCAGGGCTGTGTGTGGGCCCTGTGGTGCTGTGGGGGCCTCCAGAGCTCGGGGTCGTTGTGGGGCTCTGGCAGCGGTGAGGAGGCCTCGGGGCTTCTGAGGGGCGTCCCGCCGTGCCCCCGCCCAAAGCGCTGAGCCTGGGTCGAGGCAGTCCCAAGCACAAACGCAGGCTGAGGGATGGGTGGATAGAGAGCAGCCCTGAGTTCAGCTCAGAGACCCCAAAGTGAGGACATGGAGATATTGGAGCGGGTCCAGAGCAGACTGTGAGGATGCTCAGAGGGCTGCAGCACCGCTCCTACGAGGAAAGGCTGAGGGTGTTCAGCCAGGAGGAGGGAAGGCTCCAGGGAGACCTCGCTGCAGCCTTCTATCACCTGAAGGTGGTCTGCAGGAAAAATGGGAAAAATCCCTTTATCAGAAAACGCAGTGACAGGACAATGTGTCGTCGTTTTAACCTGAAAAAGTACAGGTTTAGGTTAGATATTTGGAAGGAACTGTCAGTGAGGGCAGTGAGGTGCTGGCACAGCTGCCCAGAGAGCTGTGGGTGCCCCAACCCTGGGGGTGTTCAGGGCCAGGTTGGATGTGGCCCTGGGCAGCCTGAGCTGTGGGAATTGTCCCAGCCCATGGCAGGGGTTGGAATTAGGTGATTAAGATCCCTTGAACCGAAACCATTCTGTGATCCTGCTCCCCTTTCTGTTGCTTTTCAGCATCCAGAGATCAGGGAGTGAGACCTGCAGTGAGCAGCAGCCTTGTGCCGTGCTGGGACAGTCAGCACCATTCTCTGCTGCTGTAGAGTCCATAGCTGACCCTCATCCCTAAAGATGTGGCAGCACTGAGTAGAATAAGGCTGGTTGGAGAAGGAGGAACTAGGACTAGTAGGGCCAGGAAGTTCTGTGTGCATATCCCTCCTATTTTAGGATGTGGCACTGAAAAATGTGCCACCTCAACAAGTGTCATTGCTTTGCAGGGGAGGACAAGAAAGCAGTTGTGTCTAGTGATGTTTTGACTATTGATTTGTGTCTGCTCGTGTTCCTGCACCCTCCTCTTGTAGAGTCTGATTCTTTGATGCACTTGGAGCCAGGCAAGGGCCTGGCATTTTGCTGGTTTCCCTCTGTGCCTTTTCCAAATGCTCGTACATCTTTTTTTGGGCTGCTTAGGATCAACGAGTTGGCAGCTGATTCCCCACACTGAAGCTTTTAAATACTGCTCTTATACACTGCAATGGATGTGGGCACCCAGACTACTAAGCAAGCAGTCCTACTACTGTATTATTGTGTGTTTTAATGAACTTTTAAACTTCAGTTCAAGCAATCTAGGAACTACTTTGTAGTCTTTGTTTGTCTGTAGTTTTTCTAATACTTTGGAGAAGTTAAAGCAGTAACAGTTCTATGCCTAGCACTTGTAATGATCTAATTCTGAAGTACTGTATGAATCATAGCATTTAGGACAAAATTCCATTCCTTTTCATTATTTCTGAAAACTGATCTTTCAGATCTTGCAAACTTGAGGTAGCTGGCAACCAAAAAAAGCAGCTGGTTCACACAGCTGCTTCGCCTTCCCAGGGTCGTGACTGCGGTCTTGAAGTGTGTGCTAATGGGTAACAAAGCATCACACTGAAAAATGAGTGAAAGTAACACAGCCTGATGTCTGTCTCTGGCTTGTTGGTTTTATAAGAAAAACAGCAATAAAAACAGATTGTTTTTTTTTTTGATTGGAGTTGCATGTGTATGTAAGGCCAGCTATTTTGCAGGTAAATGTGTACGTGGATAAGGCATCGTGTACACATGATATGACAGTAACAGCGTGGTGTGCTTTGATAAGGTTTTATTTTGTAGTCACCATTTGTTACATACCCAAGTATGTGACTATTAAAATTTTATATCCAGGCCCATGTACTCTCCTGGGTGCAATTGTATGAGTTTGCATGGAATCCCTGTATAGTAAATAACAGAGTAGTTGTGAAAAACATAAAAAAATAAAATAAAAATCAGGCATCTTACCTGGATCCTGAATTTTTATTGTGTACTTACACCTTGTATTTGGGCAGGGGTAGGTAGTGTGGATTTCAAGCGTGCTGTGCTTATTATTCCTCTGTCAGCCTCACAATTGCATAAGTTGAAGTGGCAGCTTGGTAAGTTGCAGCTAGGTAGCCTTAATTTACAGGAAATGCAGTAATTTGTGATCAGTGGAAGAGTGAATAATACAAGCTTGGTGCTGCAGCATTTCCTCTAGTAACCTTCTTTTTTTCTGGCATGTTTTCTGCAGTTTTCAACTGAAGTGGAATTGTAAGGGCCACCTTTTCATCTAAATTTCTGTTTTAATGGATCTGAAGTTGGCTTTTCACTTATGATGTAAAATGAGAATGAGCTTATGTTCACTAAATAAAAAACCATGTTTGTCTAATAGTCTTTGGCTCACAGGCACTGCTACCTTAGGTAGCTTATGTCCAGCACTGAGAAATAACATTGGGGTTAACAACTTCAGGAAATTGAAATTATCCAATAACTGGTAAGTAAACCTCCAAATTCTCATGGGAGCTTGGTTTGGATGTCGAGGTTCCTTGCGGTGCTTGATGTGTAGCATTGAGCCAGACCGTGACAACCTGAAAGTAGAACTGATTGCAAAGGAAGGAAGAAGTGTTGTGTTAATATTCACATTTGTTATGGTTAGCCAAGTGCAAAAGCAAACAGTACGTAAAGGAGTTCATATCACTTTCCTCTGTGTGTTTTTGTATATCAATTTATGTGAGGATGAACCTTCTAAGCAACAGGTGGCATTTTTTGCTGTTTTGTGAGCTCACAAAATACCACTGCAAACAATTTTAGACCTGTGTGGGTTAAATTTATCTTTCTTACGACTTTACTCGGCTTCAGAAAGCTATTAAAAATCTTAACAGCCCGCTGTTGGTTTGAAATGTAGCAAAGTTTTCTTTTCTTGATAGCTTTATTTCCAAAACATTTATGTATAGTTTTTCCTGCCAGTCCTCCTGGTTTTACACTTGCGTTTTCCTGTTTATTTAGAAGCTGTTTATTTCTCTGTTGTTGCTGTGTGAAATACCCATGAAAGGAAGCGATGTGTGAAAGAGATAAGTGTTTTATAAATATAAAGGATTTTATTAAGGAAGGGGTAGTTTTTTGTATTTATTCAAGCTAAGTAGCTCTCTATTGCAAGAGGCTAATATGCTTTCCTCTGATACTAGATTTAGGGCCTCCAGTGCTTATTCCTCTGGACTTTGAAGGAGCAAAACTGATCTTACTTTCGGTGAGAGTATTTGGGGCCAAATCCCTGCTTTAATGTATTGCAGCAGCACTGAAATCAAGTGAGAAGTGACATTTCTTGCAAATGGTGTAAAATAAGAGTGCTGCTGCTGCAGGGAAGTTAATTACATAGAAGTCAGTATGCATATCTCACCCAACTCTCCTACACTGTGTCTCTGTACTGTTTGGAGATTTGGAGTCATTGCTTGTCTCTGCAGCATTGCTTTTCAGTTGCTTTGCATGCAGATAATTGAGCTGAAGGGAGGCACAGCAGGAAAAACAGATTGACTTTTGGTCCCTGGGACCAGGGACTTATCTGTCCCTGTCAAGTGTCAGCTTTTCCTGTTGTGTTGGGGAATGCATTTGTTTTTTGGGAGTTGTTTCCTGTAGGAGGATCCGTGTGCTGACTGAGTTCACCTTGGTGTTCCGGTTGTTGCCAGGAATAGAGGATGAAGGCAGCCAGGCTCCAGTAAGGACCAGTTGGGAACAAGCTGTTTCCTGAGCATAAGGGGTCATGCCACTTGGTAGCTAGAGTACAGAACTGAAAAAAATCCCTGTTGGGCAATGATAACCCTGCTGAGGACATCTCAGAGAGGTGATTTCTGGCTTCCTCACCCCATGGTGCACATCATAGAATCATTAAGGTTGGAAAAGACCTCTAAGATCATCTGGTCCAACCGCTGACCAATTACCACCATGCTCACCAAACCGTGTCTCAAAGTGCCGCACAACCACGTCTCCACGCTTCTTGAAAGCCTCCAGGAATGGTGACTCCACCACTTCCCTGGGCAGCCTGTTGCAGTGCCTGACCACTCTTTCTGAGATGAAATTTTTCCTAATATCCAACCTGAAATGCCTGCTGCCTGTGCATACTGGCAGTGTCAACATAACAAACCACCTCACTGAGGTCTCCTCTGCTGGCCTCATGGTATCTCATTGGCCCCAGAACATCCTTGTACACATCACAGAATCATCAAGGTTGGAAAAGACCTCCAAGATCATCCAGTCCAACCGTCCACCTACCACCAAGATTGCCCATTAAACCACTAAACCATCTCCTTTGGTACCACATCCAGAATGGCCATGAGCTGCAGTTCAAATCACTTGTATTGGTAAAACCTATCTTGCAGCCCATGGGTGAGTTTTATGGTGGTGTGCTGTGGTTGTGTTTCATGTTCACCCAGCAGAGCAGCAGCTGAGCCACTCAGCTCGTGCCTGGCATTGTGCCATTCAAAGCATGTACTAACTTCAAATATGAGAAGAGTCCTTCAAATTCCTTAAATAAAGACTTCTTAAGGTCAAAATGGAGACCAGGAAATTTCGTTGCAGAAGTCCAATGCTCATCACGTTGACTTTTACACTTTTTAAAAAAAGTGATGCAGAGAATGGACATATTTCTGCTCATCTGCTGGAGAACAACTTAGGGAATATGTGTATATATATATATATTAATCTTTCAGAGGACAAATGTGTATGTATATTGATTTTTCTTAACCTTTTGTTTTGTTGGTAGGTAGTTGAAGCAGCTTTTGTAGCCTGAAACAAGCAACCTGGCATTTAGCAAATGCTATTTTTTTTTTTTTTTTTTTGAAAGATCTTGTCAGATTTTTAATTGGTGAATGTCTGCCTTTTATTTGTTGTTCGGCGTTTTTCTTTCCAATTAAAGGTTGCTATTTTTTTAAAAACTGGCCTTTAATAGCTGCTTTAATTGGGAGAAAACAAACTTTAGCACTGACTCCATAAGACCTTATTGAAATCTTTTTGCTAAGTTTTCACACACCCATGACAGATGTCAAGGAGAACTAAAAGTGAGGTAAGATGTAGTGCGTTTCCTACTTTTATGTCTGCAGAAGTTGAAATTACGGGCAAAACCCTTGAACATATTTTATTTTTCACAAGGGAAATTCCTCTTTTTCTTTTTAATGGGTTTTGGCTGTTATTTTCATTACATTTACGGTGAACTTTGTTAAACGGATTCTTACTAATGACCTGGCATTTGATCTTCTCTTTCTGTCTAAAGCAATAGAAGTGATATCCCAGTTTGTGATGTGGAGTGAGGAAGATGGATGTATCGCTGTTGCCCTCGCTGTTACATCTGGGAAATAGCTGCTACAAGAAATAAAGCCCAGTGATTCTGATCTGGATGTACTCTAATGGTCTCTTATGACCACTTTTATTGCAAATGGTGTTTTCCAATGGTATAAAAGCAGCAGTTCTTCTAAAAGATAAGTAGCTCGGAAACGGCATGGAGAACAAATTGTATATGGCAGAATATGGTTCTAAATGATGGATTTTCCTGCAGTGATCTTGGGGCACTTGAATCAAATGTATGCATGGGAAGTGCTGGGTTGTACAGCTTGACACAGATACTTACATTTAACAGCAACCAATAGGTTAGGGTACATGTGGGAATACACAGTATGCAGAAGCCCAGGGTGTGTGGCCTTGTTAGGGCTCAAGGCACTGAAGTCTTGCAGCTTTTAGCTTTAGGGAAAGCACTGTGCAGAGCTGGGCTGTACCCTACCCCTACAAAACAAGGCAGCAGAAATCAGCAGTTTTGTTCATAAATGCTTACAAGTTCCGTGGTTTCAACTCTTCCTAATGGATTGCCTCCAACAACTCTTCCTTCCAGTGCAGTACTGAAACCTCCAGGTTAATAATGAAATTTCCAAAGCTTCTTGCTGCTGTTCTGAGGCTGTATGGCTGCAGGGATGGATTCACGGTGGAGAGTGGCCAACAGCCCCTAAACTCTCATCTTTTTATCATCCAGGCAGCAGCTCTGCGTAGCGTTGCACAGCTTGTGCTCTTGCAGATTTGAAAATATTGATGCTTAGGATTTGTCTCCTGGGAGCGTGGTGATTCAAGTAATAGCTGCGCAGAATTTTTGGGTCTTGGGGCAAAATTGTGTTAAAAGGTACAGAATTAGTACCTGTGGCCCCATGGATGTATACTCACCCAGCAGAGCAGCAGCTGAGCCACTCAGCTCGTGCCTGGCATTGTGCCATTTTGTGCTGTCTGCACTTTCTCCAAGGTGGAAAATGGTGTGCAGGTGGTGGTGGTGGGGTTTTGCCTGGGTATGGGGGAAGAATTGCTTTTTCATTTTAAGGTACTACTGCTGGAGCCACCTAAAAGGTTGTGACTTTTATTGGAGCCATCATCTTAAATGTCTGCAGTCCCATCTTAAACGTCTGCAGTCTTTTTTTTCCCCCCCCTTTATTTTTTTAGCTTCCAGAAATCAGCTGATCACTGACTATACCCGCACTGTTTGCACTGGCCTGGTGAAATTTGATTAAAGGGTGGTTAATTTAGCAAAATAAAGAAAGTTCTGATGATATTTATTTAGATGGCTGTAGGCTCAGCCTTTTCGCTGCATCTATCATGCATAAATGTGCAAGTCCTCAATGATAAAAGATCATCAATTTCTGTAGAAAGTGCTCTAACCAACTGTGTAAGCAGCATGAAAGATTAATAGCATGTAAGTAGAGGAGGAAAATGTTTTACAATGCTCTGTTTACTTTCTGTGTTGAACAGCATTTTGAAGAGACTCAGCTCTGCTGTTTCCCATGGCAAAGGAGTCAGTTTTTCCTCTGCACAACAGAGACCCGCTTGTCTGGAGGCTGGATGCCCCATATTCTGCTTGATGAGGAAGGAATGTGCTGGCTTCTGCCTTTCACTATTCTTATTTATTTTTTAATGGGAAGATTTATAACTTTCTAGCCATTTTAGAGTGTTTTCCATACCTCTTGACTTGTACGCTGTGACTTTTGACCATCTACTTTCCGGCATCCTGAACATTTTAATTCATTTCTTCAAATCTGGAATTTATTAGGAACAACTGAGTAACCTGTGAAAATGATGAGAAAGCACTGAATCTGTTGCTACTGAGTTAAATTGTTAAATACCTTTTGGATTTTTTCTTCTTTCCAGATTGTATCAAGCAGGTTTTTTTATTTCATCACGAACCAACTTGTTAGCAGTGGTTTCAATGAGACTCTGCAGAGGTTTTAAAATTGTATTATCAGATGCTACGATTCGAGGTTAAACAGTGCTGGAAGCTGTAGATCACCCCATTTGGGACTTATCTTTGAGACAACAGCTTTCAATTATAAAATTCAAATAAGTCTATTTGGTTTAATGAACTTTTTTTCATTGTGCTCTGTTGAAATGCAGCCTCGTGAGATCTCACAGGTTGGCACACGAACGTGGCCCAGCAGAAGGGGAAAACCTGGTGAGCACCTGGATATGCTCTTCTCCCATTCATTTATGTTTATTTTTTTAATTTTATATGCCCACAAAAATACGACTTGGGGACTAAAGGAAAAAATAGTTTTCAGGAGGGACCACATTTTATTGTTTCCTCATGTAAGCATCTTACTCTGAAGCATGAATGTCCAGCCTTTTGGTTTGCCTGGGCCACACTGAGTGAAGAGGAATCGTCTTGGGCTGCATATAAAATATATAGTTAATGTATATAACAAAACTTATTTTATTTTTTACTATTTTTTATTAAAACATAAAGGAAAAGCAACAAAAGCATAAAACTAGTGGGATATTTGACCTTGTTTTTGTGAAACTAATGCATCAGTCTTGTTCGATGGAAGGGGTTGCAATTCTCAGTGAGTTCTCAAGGTGTTCATCAGAGATTTTTGATGAAATTATTCTTCCTGTGCTTCATCCTTGAAAGCAGTTGTTCACAAATGTATGTACTGCCAAAAAGCGATGACATGAATGAGGTGTAATTGTGAAGGGAGGAACCTATCTCTCTGGTAAGACAGGTCTTTTAAAAGTCTAGTAGAGAGATGTGATCAAATTTTCCTTTGAGTTGAATATCTGATTGCAGCTCTGTTCATTCCATTTGAACATTCTCAGGTAATGCATTTATGTTGACTGAGAGTAGTCACAAATATACCAAAAAACTGATGATTTTTTTGGGCAATCTCGACACCTTTTCTCAACTTCCTTGGTCGAAACGGAACGCAAGGCTGCGTGTTTTTTGCTGTTTACAGGGCAGTTTAGCCAATGTATCCAGATCACAGAATCACAGAATTGTAGGGGTTGGAAGGGTCCTCGAGAGATCGAGTCCAACCCCCCTGCCCCAGGCAGGGCCTCCAGATTAGGCACTAGATCAGGTTGCCCAGGACCCCATCCAACCTGGTCTTGAACACGTTGAGGCATCCACAACCTCTCTGGGCAAACACGTTTGCATTACTTGAGTTAGCACTGCAGTGCACCCTCCCCTTATCCTGGCTTCAGCTCAGGCAGTGCCCATGGCACACTGATCTTTGGTTGTTGCTGAGTGATGGGTGCACACCCAGGGCTGGGCCAGGCCGCTCAGTGGGGAAGAGCCAGCGCCATGATGGCAGGGGTTGGGCTGCAGTACGAGCTGTGCCAGGCCCCATGCAGCCTGTGGGCCGTGGGTTGGAGATGTCTGCTCTCAAGTGTTTCTTCTTGCAGAGTGCTTGGATGCATTTTCCACGTATCTGTGAAGCCAGTGCTTTACCCTCCCAACAACTTCCACTTCATGCATCCTGCTGCAATTCCAGTGATGATAATTTGCAACTTGATGGAGTCTGAGTGAGTGGCTAATTAGGATTGCTTCTGCTGGACAGGCAGGTGCTCTCAGCTTGGTTTATTTTCCCTTTCTGTTGCATCCTGACCTCTTAGTCACCTGCTGTTGTTTCTTGTCTGTTAGATGTCCTCCCACAAAGAGCTCGGGCTGCCGGTCTGTGTTTTGGTGCTGTGCCTTCAGGTGTCAGCGCAGGCTGGTGGTGATCACAAGGGTTTAAACCAAAGCAGTAAAGCAAATACTGTGATTGGTGCTTGGCCGTGGTCATCAGCAAGAGACACCCTATGAGAAGTAACTAAGCAACTAGATTGTAATAGGTTTCTTTTCATTTTTTTTTCCTTTTTAATAGTGAAGTCTTTTTGGTACACTACAGCCATTTCCTGTGGGGAGGAGACAAGTCTTCCTAGACATCCGCAGAGATTATTTGTTGCTTCTAGCAACTGCTTTCTTTTTTTAACCCCAGACATCCCTTGTTGGTCAAAAATAGCCTGTGTTGGCCAAGGTTGTGCTTTGATTTTATTTCTTTCTGCATCCCATAGTGACTTGTGTTCTGTTTTCCAAGTACGTGTTACAATATAAAAATAAAAATATTCATCCTGTGTTTTTCCTCCCTGAAGGGTAGTTTTGATAAACTCAGTGCCATCCTGATCATTTTGTTGTCCAGAATGATGCAGGTAGATAGGATACACCATTAAGCACATTCAGGAGGGTTTTCATGTTACTGATCTGTAGCCCCTACCCAGTGGTCTTTGTCTGCAGATTTCAAAGCTGTTGTCAGTATTATTGTTCCAATTTAACTTCTCTGAACTATAAAGCATTGAAAGCCTCTCCCTGCCTCTTTGGAAAGGATGCATCATGCTGTATCCCTTAAACTTTGGATTTTGCCCAAGGCTGCAGTGGGCACTTAAGGGACTTCTTCTGTTGAACAGTTTCTGGCATTGTTTTTCCTGGAGACAAAGGTGATAACATGAGGAAATCGTGCAAGTTGGACACGCTTGAAGCCAAGCTGGGTGGTGTGAAGCTGATACCACAAGCTGTCTGTATGATTGTGGCTTCAAAGGTGTTCTAAGGTGAGGAACTGGTAGGCTTAACAAGGCATCCAATGCAGCACAGGGCGACAGAGAAACAGGTGGCAGAAAGTTTACTGTGGATTGCTGTTAAAATTGGAGCTTTGTTTGCTCCCCTGGTGATTCAGCACTCCCAATTAAGCTTTGCTAAAATGTTCATTTTCTCAATCACGTGAGAAATATTTAAATTTGATCTGCTTGCCTTTTTTGTTGGTGTTTCCCACTGTCTTTAATGAGTGTTTTCATGTGAATAAGCAACACAGACTGGAGGCAAGTGAATTGCACTTTCAGAGAAACTCGATGCAGACGTGATGGAAGATTCTTCTTGAATTTCCAAACTGCACCTGGGCATCGTGTAGTTCTCTTCCTCCTTTAACCCAAATGTTTGCATGCATCTCATCAGATATTGGGAAGCAGAGGAAGACTCCACAGGGATACCCAGATGCTGAAAACCCACAGAAGGTCAGAAGGGGACTGAGCAGTCTTGTCCTGCAAAATAAGCCTTGCATCTCCCCCCCAAGAGCTGGATAGCATATTGCTGGTGCTCACTTAGCATTAATTTTCTACAGTGCATACATGGACACCTCTCATATAATTAAAAAATTCTACAGAAACATAATGCCTACGTGGGATTACTGCAGTGTTCTTCCTGCAAACCAAATTCCCTAATCAAGGAACTGATATTTAAGACTCGGTTTACCATCCACAGCTTAGCACTAATCATACTTAATAGGGCTGGCTTTAGGGTAGGTAAAATAGGCAGGCAGTTTATCCACCCAGCCTAGCTGGAGGCATCAGAGAAAGCAAATTTGCAGAAATGAAACATTCATTATTCATTAACAGTTTCCTCTTAAAATTGACACTTAATGTAATTCTCCCGATGTTTTATTGGGCAGGTAGGAAGCTGACGGTGGGCTGGCAAAAGAAATTGCCCATCTGCCCTATATAAATCTAAATAATAAATAAAGCTGTTAGTAACACAGGGCTTGGGGGGGGGGATACAAGCCTGATTGGTGCAAACAGAAATTCTTGTTGAGTCTCAAATCTGTTTGCTGCTGGCCCTGTAACTTTGAGATTGCTGCCTGTGCCTGTAAATGAATGGTCTTAAAGGTTAGTGCTAACTTTTTTGCAGTGGTGTGAAATACAGGGGTGGGGGGGATAACTGAGTACAGAATCTAAAGGAAAAATGCCCTGTGCTGAAGGAAACAACAGGGTTGCAAGATGAAGCAAGAGTGATGTGAAGTGCACCCTGAATTTGGGCTCAGAAGACCAAGAGCTTGTGAGTGCTGTTTTGCAAAACTCTGGATGCCCTTACGAGGAGGGTGGCTGAGGAGCTCAGGGATTTCTCCATCCATGACCTGTGTTGGTTATTGGCCTCTGTGCTACAAAACAGGAGGATAACAAAGCCCAGTTCTTTGTGTGATGCCTCAGGATGAGGTTCACTACTGTGGCAATGTATGCTAAAACTGAATCTTCAGTGCCAAACAGGGTTATGAAGTCAAAAATGCTGCTGGAGCATCCTAATTGTTCATGGATCCCTTTGGAAGGGAGATGAGCAGCTTTCTGAAGGCACCCCAACATTTCAGCCTTTGCTGTACGTCTTTCTGTGTGCAAACAAAACAGTCAGTGGTCGTGAAGCACTGTGGCTGGCAACAAGCATCACCAGCCCAAGCAGCCAGTGCCCAAAGCCCCTGCAGTGCTGCTGCTGCCTTTGCAAAGAGCTTTTCCTACAGAATGCAGCAGGATGCCCCAGAATGAGCATTTTTTACTAACTGCACTTGTGGGTATTCTCAGTTGGCACTCATCCTGTTCGCAGGATGACAGAGCAGAGTCATCTGCTGTGCATTTAATTCGCATCAAAGCTGAAAGATCTGCTGTTAAACCCTGCCTTTGGAGCTCAGGAGTACAGCCTTATGGAGGGAGCTGAATTGTCTCATAGTTCTACAGCTGATCAGCTCTGTGTAGCGTTTCTGTACTCCTGTAGTTATCTGTTGTGCCACATGACGCGTCCCACAATGGTGTTTGTTTTCTTCTGCTGGTGAATAGCTTAGTAAACATCGTGTTCTTTCAGTTCACAACAATGGAAGAAATTTATTAGCTTGTGAAGAAATGATGGCTTTTCTGTGCTTTTACATCATAAGGGTGTGCTGAGTTTTGTGCATGGTTTGAATGCTGCAGAGTTTGCAGGTCTTATTTTCCTTCCTTCCCTCCCCAAATGAATACATCTCACTGTAGGAATAAATTTACAGATGGAATGATGTGGTGGGACCGCAGTCCAGGCACCTATGGAGCTTGGATATGTCTATGGAAAACACTGATTAATCAAAACACAAAGAAATAGCCGGCACTAAGTCTGTAGCATGAGAATAACTTGTTGTGTAGTGCATGGAGTTGTCTGGTGCTGGTTGGTGCTGGAACCAGATCAGTTACATCTTAGAGGAAAGTTCATTTCATCCCTATTAAATGTGTTGCGTTTTTAAAGCATTGTAGAGACTTACTGCTGTAAATGAGCTTATAGTCTGTAGTATTTCTGTGTTATAAAAAAGAGACATTGTGTGGCTTTCTCAAAGCTCCTTAGTGTTTTAGCAGCAAAACTATTTCATCTGGCAGCTCGCAGTGTAAAAGTGGAGACGCTGGGGTCTGTGGAGAAAACAGTTTAAACAAATTAAGAGAATTTTGCAGCTGCTTCATAATACCATGTTGGGTGTTTGTGGGAAGCATGCAGCAGTCAGAAATCTTGCCTCCCAGCGTTCAGAACTGCTGTGTAGCTTTTGATGACTACAGGCTGTTGAATTGCTGGAAAGCAACAGGTAAAGGTGGATTGAAACATTACATCCTCCTTGTCCCAGCGTGTCTGAGATGCTTTGTTCCTTCAGTCACGGTGCTGAAGAAGGAGGATCAAAGCTGCAGGGGTCATTCTGTTTTCTAGAATGGCACAGTCTGTCTCTTGCAGAAATGGTAGAGATGGCAAAGTGGATGCTTTCTTTTTCTGTATTTACCTTTGGAAACTAGTTGTCCCTATCCTTGATGTGAAGCTGTTGCAGCAAGCAGTCCAAGGCTTGAGGCATCTTGCTGGCTGGTGGTGGTGGTTCAGGACTCCTGCAGAAGTCTTTCCACCTGCTCCTGTTGGTTGAGTTGGATGCTGGAAAGCAGAGGTGAAAAATGCTTGTGATCTAAAGATCAATTTCTGCTGAAATGAATAGTCTCAATTGGCTTTTTTAATTAACCTAATTCCAGTGTGTATTCACTGACATTGGGGGAAGGAGCGATGTTGGTTTTGTTCTTGTAGGAAATAGATTGTACGTTCCACGATAAAAACATCTTAGGGATTGTGTCTGATCTTCTCCATCCTGTCTTCAGTGTGTGGAAGCAACTGCAGTGAATTTGTGTAATCTGTATTCTTAACTATGTAAAATCAAAAGTCAATGAGATTTGGCTCAATGAATTTGTTTTACTGTAGCATAAAAACGTCTCTTAACAGACTAACATCCAGTTGGAATTATTCTAATCCTATTGAGCTCTTGCTAATGAGACAGGCATATGCAGCCATCCAGCTGCCAAGTACAAATTGCAGGTATTTTACAGGAGAGGCGGATTCTCATTTAGAAAAATGAAAATGAACAAACAACTGAACTGATCAGGGAACCCTTCTGGAAATCCCCACTGAGTTCGTAACCTGTGCCTACTGCTACGTGGATTGATGTTTCTTCTGTTTGTCGTGTTTTGAATGCTTTTGCTTTTCAAGGAGTTCTGAAAAGCTGATGTATATTTATCGTTGTTTCACAATCCTGCCCTGTTTTGTAATTCCCCCTTCAAAGTTCTTTCTGCAAAGTTCCTTTCCTAAACAATTCTGATCCTTTCTATTTGGCAAACAGTGTGTTGACTTTTCTCCTTCCTTGGCACACATTTTAATGGAACTGAAAGAAGCAAAGATGCCCTTGGCTTACTTTTCTGCAGTGTTAGCAGGAACACGTATAATCTCAAGAATATTAAGTATTCCTTGCTTTGCTCTTTGCTGTGCAGAACAAGAAGAAGAAATGGCTCCTGTACCAAAGCACTTAGGAAATTCAGGTGTACAAGGTAATGTTTCAGATTCAAAGTGACACAGCTCCTTTTTTATAGCTACAGGTGCCACTAGACTTCAAGAATTTAATGTAGTGGTTTTTTAAGGAGGAAAAATACAAGCTACCAAATTACTGGAGTAGAGAAAAGGCGGTTAGTGTTGGTTGACGTAGGTAAAATTAATGCTCAGCATGTCGACTTTGTAACTGGAGAAGAACAGGGGAAGAAAGGTCTTGCTGTTGGCTATAAGCAATTGAAAGCTCTCATACTCCTTTCAAATATGTTGCAGAGATTTCTATCTTACAGCCACGGTGTACAAAAAAGTAAGTTGTTTTCTGGGAAAAATGTTAATATGAATTTTAAAAAATGGAGAAGAGGCATTCTCAGTTTTTGTAGCACAATTCTTTCTGACATTGTGGCTCGAAACAGCTTCATTTCAGCTTATTTATATATTGCAATCCATAACCTTAAAAATGGCTTTGCTTTTCTCTAAGTGCACTTTGATGGTTCTTCAGTACCTGATTATGGGATGGATCATACATGCACTTTCTGCTTCCCCAGCTGTTAATCCAGATGCCTCTAATGACTGGAAATGAACAGTTCCAAAAATCGAAACCTTATAGTTGTGAGATGCCGTGATCTTTCAGTAAAGCAAATGAAAAAATGGTCTGAGATGTTGCTTTTCTCCAGTTGGATGTTGGATTGTGATTTCAACTTCTGTCCGTAAGGAAATCATTTACAATTGTCTAAGGCAAATTCATGTCAGTGGATGGGAAAAGAGCTGTTAGGCTTAAATTATTTGTTTTATGAAGGATTATGTATCTCTTTGGGCATAATAACTGGTCCCTTTAATGCTTTAAACTAGAATAAAGGGCCCTAGATACAGATAATTTTTCTGGTCAGAATGATGACTGTGGTATTTTTTGGGATGCTTGCTTCCACGATATTTTCCCAGAACAGGTGATCAAAGAAAACAAGAGGTTCCCAGTACAGGTGTTAATTCTGAGAAGCTTTCCCAGC
The DNA here is from genome assembly GCA_013396635.1 of Penelope pileata. Lineage (NCBI taxonomy): Eukaryota > Metazoa > Chordata > Aves > Galliformes > Cracidae > Penelope > Penelope pileata. The sequence goes on along the minus strand of WBMW01004066.1, from coordinate 686,344 downwards.
TGTTGGACCTGACACTGCCAGGTGGAAATCTTGGAATATGGCCGTTGACTGAGGCTGGAACTTCCATTGCAAGTCAGGCAGAAGTCTTGCAGGTCTCAGGTTGGAAAAATGTGTATCAATCTGTTAATGAGATCTTTTCCTCGGTGAGTGCATCCCTTGGGATGTGCCATACAGTGTTTCACCAAAGTCTGTGACTCCTTCCATCTTCCCTCTCCTGCTAAGTAATAGTACCTTGGTTTAACCTGGAACTTTGTGGGAATGGATCACTGTTGTCTTGTCTTTTTGCTGATCTGGGTGCTGTAATATCTTGGTAAGGACGAGGGCAGGCTCCATGTTGGCACGTGGTGTGTGCGTGTTGGTGCGTACACGCACAGGGGTCAGGTGGCTTCACCTCCAGCTCCTCCAAAACATCACCCAGCTTTAGGTGATCTAAATTATTGGAGTCTTCCAGCAGATAAGAACAAATAAGTGCTCTACTGAGACAGATTAGTGGTTAATATAGCTCAACAATGGCAATATAAAATGTTAGAAGGTGCAGATCTGGCTGCTTACAGGTGCTCGGTGCCTCAGTACCTCTCCTGTTTCTGTAGTGTCTGCAGTTGTTGGGTTAGGGATGTTGGAGGATACGTTGCAGCTGGTTCTTTCAGTGTCTGTGTTTGATCTGTTGTGTGTGAACTCACTTAAGTCTTTTTAGTTTTGAACCTTCTATGAGCCTTAAATCTGTCGGCTCCTTGAGCTCTGGCAGCGTGGGGCCATGCCCACTGCCCTGGGCAGCCTGTTCCATGCCCACCACCCTCTGGGGAAGAACCTTTTCCTAACCCTCACCTGACCCTCCCCTGACACAGCTCCATGCCATTCCCTCAGGCCCTGTCGCTGTCCCGGGAGAGCAGAGCTCAGCGCTGCCCCTCCGCTCCCTGTGAGGAGCTGCAGGCCGCCATGAGGCCTCCCCTCAGCCTCCTCTGCTCTGGGCTGAACAAACCAAGGGATCTCAGACACTCCTCATACATCTTGCCCTCTCGACCCTTCCCCATCTTTGTAGCCCCCCTTTGGATGCTCTCTAATAGTTTGAAGCCTTTCATACGTGGTGGCACCCAAACTGCACCCAGTACTGGAGCTGGGGCTGCCCCAGTCAGCTGTGAGTTCCTACAAGTACCACCACAGTGCTAGCAGTACGCAACTCAGTGATGTGTTTCCATTATTCACCTCATTTCTGATTTCTGCAACATCAGATGCGTATCTCTTTTCAGCATTTTCTTTTCTGAAGAGTCTTCACCTTAGCAGAGAACAGCTGCTTCATCACCTTCCTCGTGCTCCCAAGGCCAGCTGGAGAGAACAGGACCAAAGCTGCACTCATCCTTCAGGCTGTGGGCAGAGTAAGGTTACGTACAGCAGCAGAGTGAGTCCTTTGTCTTGCTCTCACCTTGCTGGATTCTGACTGACTTCTGTGTATTAAGCTCATGTTTCCAGAGAACTGGAAGTGTGGAAAAAGGCCTTGGCAACTACATTCCCCATGTGTGCTGCTGAGGTTCCTGAAGTTGGGATGGATGGACTGATGTATCAAGATCTCAGTGTTCCTCTTTCCCTTCTTTTTGGTTGGGATTAGTCATATTTTCATACAACTAATACTGCATACTGCTACTGGCTCTGTTGTGGGTTTAAATGATGAGGTTTCTGAAGCTTAGTCTGCAGGTGTGTGAAGTGCTTAGCCACATGGGCTCCTTTTTTTTCCTCCTGAAGTTTCTTGATTCTGCTGAATGTGACAGCAAATCCAGTTGATGTATCTTAGCAGAAAAACAGGAAAATGACAACTGAAATTGATACATTTAGTTGAACATTATCATTATATCTTTTTGGCAGGAGTGAACTTAACTAACAAAGGCTTCTGACTGCCAGATGTGCTAGCCTTGTCCTTCCTTCCACGTGTTTTATGGTTTCTAAGATACGGGTCCAGTTGTGACCTCTCTTTTTCCTGCTAGCTTCAGAAATGTCTCGGTTTTGACTGTGCAAATACCTAGTGTTTTTAGCAAAAATATAGTTCTCCTATAAAAAGCAATTTAAACTCAGTTACAGGGCTGAAAACTATGGGGCAGCAGTTAAAAATATGGATAAGAGCGGAAGTTGTTATGAAACTTAAGATGGACAAGAACTTAGAGCATGGGAAAAGGCTTGTGATATCTTGGGATGTTACAGTGAGGCAGCCTTAGCCTTGTAGGACGGTGGTTAGCTTTTGTAACAATTACTGCTATTGCAGGTGGGTTACTAAAGCTTGAGTAGCTCTGGTGAGTCAAGAATTTTGATTAATTTGGTTTAATTAAAACTACAAACTTTCCTAGTCGGTGGCATAGGCCAGTTTGGTTCAGCTTGTGTCTGCTGTGATCCACGATTCTTCTGCAATCCATAGTGCAGGTGAGAGAGAATCGAGGTTTCCATTAACTATTGGAGACAGGCAATATCGTTCAGCTTCAAACTCCAACGCTATGTCACTGGCTAACAAGGAGCTACCTTTGTGTCTGGTGTAACCAGGCTGAAGAACAGTCTTTTACCAAAAATAAGCAGTTTTTCACAAAGAAAGGGTGTTGATCTGTAAGAGCTCTTAATGGAGTGAAATTCCCTGCCAGACGCATTCTTTCACTTGCTTTCTGCTCGTCTATTACAGCACAAACCCAAACTTCACTGCAGCTCACAGGTGCTGTGTGTTTAATTGTTGCATTACCCGTATGCTTAGCATTGTTTTCTAACACATCTTCCTACATTGCTTTGTCTGGAGTGATTACATGACCTCTGCTAACAGCCTTGCAGTGTTTCAGCGTGTGTAATCGCAGCTTGCTTGTTTGAGGAGCCAGAGCTGTGTATTCCCCAGGCTAGGAAGAAAAATTGGGCCATGGGGACAGGGATCAGCCTGCTCAGCCCATTGCACTGCAAGGCAGGGATTTCTGCTTTCCACGTGGGTTCTGTAGCAGTACAGAGCTGTGTACAGCTGCAGTGTGGGGAGCACTGCGTGCTGTGCCAGACGTCTGCAGTACAGCAGAGGCAATGATCCAATTTTCTTAATTCCTGCTTTGTTTTCTAACCACTCTACCACTTCTCTTTCTTTCTTTCCAGGTCCTATTAAACTGCTTTGTGTACAGTACAAACTAATTGAAATAGCTTCTCTGAGAAAGCATGATTTTAAAGCACAACTAAGAATAGAATCTTGATGTAGTAAAACTAGAAAGCATTTCCATTTCTATAGCTACCATGAAACACAGTGCTCTAAATACTACAAATAAATCTTAATGCATTGGGAGAAGTTAGGTCCTCAGTGGAATGAGGAGGGTAAACATGGGGTAGCCTCATCTCTTGGTGTTCTTTGTGCAGAAGGAGAGGTGCAGCCTCGTCACCTGTAACGCGTGGCAGCTTTTGGTATTGGAGAGTGTGAGGAACCTATGCTCATAGTTTGAGCTGTGACAAGAAAGAGGCTGTTCTGCCTTATTTCATTGTGATGTCTGTTCATGCCTTCTGCCACTGCCATCTGAAAGGGAAAAAGTGTTAGAATTGTGTCAGAGAAAATACACCACTCGGGTGCATTGTCTTCCTGGGTGTTGTAGGATGCATTGTGGCTTGAATTCCTCTTTCCTCCTTGGTAGTTGAATTGGACGAATGTGCTCGTGATCTTCTCCTCCTGTTGTGCCATGTTCCATCTGGTAGTACAGATTTGCTTGCTCACTTGAGTTTTCTTAGCTGCTCTTTCTGGGATCATGATCTCTTGTCAAATGTTGTTTTTTTTTTTTTTTTCCTTTTTTTCTTCTCTTTTTAAAGATGGAGCCCTCGAGTGGGTGGCACAGCCTGTTTTGCTTTGTAGGGGAGCAGTGTGGTAGTGAACTGCAAGTTCTGGGTATGTCTCTGAGTTGGAGAGAGAGGAAGCATTTGTGCATTTAAGTGATGTCCCAGATAAAAGTAAACAAAGAAACGAGCTTTTGCACTAGAGTTCCTGCTACCTATGGTATTCAAGAATTCAGGAAAATCTTTTGCGTACTAACTCCTCGTCTTGTCACTGAAGATACCCTTAGATGCCCCTTAAGAAAATAAGTTGCTCTCATTCAGTGTTTTATTTTTCAGTGATGCACACATAGTACTTTTCTTGTGCCTTCTGACTGTGCTGCAGACAACAGGTGGCAGTTACTGGAAGGCAAGATGATATTTCCTTACTGACAGCAGGAGACAGTGGATTTCGTTTGACTGGACCTCATTGCTTCAACAAATCTAAAATAAAAGCACTATAGTAGAGAGCAACAACAGTGTTCAGCACTGGGTTTTTGGTTTCCTTCTACCTGTTTTACCTTCTCCACTCAAATAGCTTAAAAAATCCAGGAAAAAAAAAAAAACAATGCTCTCTCTTAGGCCTGGGGTGTGTATTTCTTCCTCTGTCTCAGGGATTGACAACAATGGCCATTCCCCTGTTTTTGTACTTATATACTCTTCAGTATAGCATCACACCATCTTAAAATGGTGCCTGCACTCAGCAGAGGTCTGAACTTCTGCAATTTTTATGAAATAATGGTCTCTGTGTTCATACTCTGCTGGGGTTATTTTTTAAAGGCTTTCAGCAAGTAGTTCAGGGCTTCTTAATCCTTCTGTAAATCTGAGAACTTTGGAGTGATGCCATGAAACTTTGTCCTTCCCCTTGCCAGTTTGATTGAAATTTCAACATCTTCGTTGGAATCTCCAACTTCATTGATTTAGATAAAAATATTCTTGCTGGATGTTGCTACTCAGGTTAAAATTAAGAGGTGCACGTGGTGGAAATAAGGGCATGGGATGTTTCTTCCCTGTGGTGGTACCATGCTTGGAAACAGATTGAGTGTTGGAAGGCATGGGTTGGCTTTTAATGGATTTCTCTCTCTGCTAAAATAGAATTTCTTCTTTATAGCTCGTTGTAAGTAATAAATCAGGATATATTTCAGACATTATACTGTGCCCATATTAATGACAGTCTGGAAATATGGTAACTAACATAACTTTCCCTTTTCATAAATCCAGTACTATTAATTAAAAAAAAGCTCCCAAGCTGCTGAAAATAAGGGAAATAATAAAACACAATACTTCTGGGTTTTGATTTTCTTGAAGGGCATCGTTCTCTACAGAATGTGCAGTATTTACCAGACAAAAGCTTTGCTCAGTGTTGTCAGACTAATAGCAATTTCTGGTAGGTAGTGTGTTTTTTTAAACGGAGACTTCTTGTCCTGATAGATCATTTAAAAATATTCCCATTTTTATCCCCTTTTTGTCCTTAGGACTCTATCCACCAGTGATGATGTTGAGGACCGAGAGACTGAGAAGGGCCGCCTGGAAGAAGCTTATGAGAAGTGTGACCGGGATTTGGATGAGCTCATTGTCCAGCACTACACCGAGCTCACCACCGCCATCCGCACCTACCAGAGCATCACGGAGCGCATCACCAACTCACGGAACAAAATCAAACAGGTGAGGGCTAGCTTTGTGTGTAGCTCTGCTTGCATCCCCTGGGTAGCCTGTACTCTTGGTACAAATGTATGCAACTTCTCTTCCTGTGTTCCGTTCTTCTGTTGGTAGTAGAAGGTAAGCTCACGTTTTAACCTCTTATTTCTCACCTTTTTCCTAGCTGCTTGTCATCATCCAGAACTGAACTAAAAATTGAATTGAGAAAACGCTGCTGATCATTAGCTGAACTGTGATATGGCTGGGAGCAGAGCACCCAATCCTGACATAGAGGCCCTGGGCTATGTCTTGCTAGCAAATGGAGATCCTTTTCCGTAGGTTCTTCCGTGTTCCTCAAGAAAACAAATAATTAGAGAGCAAAATGAGAATTTGATATGAAGAGCAAAGCTTTGCAGCGCCCTCTGTTCATTTACTGTCTGGGCAAGTTGCTATCAGTTTTTGAAGTCTTAGGGCTGCTAAGCTAACGCCTTTCCATCTGATCTGCTCATGTCTTTATATGTTGGCCTCTGACAACCTCCTGAGTAGTCTGTGTGATTCATCAGCTTGCTTTTTACTCAGAGAATATGAATTTTGGTGCTATTTCCAAACTCAGTTCTGTTGCGTGAATGTACATGAACTCTGTGTCCCCGTATATTTCTGTGTTTTGTGTGCTCACACTTCAGTAGTGTGCCAATAAATAACTCTGGCATTCTTTATTGTGGACTTGTTCCATCTGCTCTCTCCTTGCAGCTCTTATTACTATAGCAATAGATAAATTCTTTGGTTTCCTGTCCTGCCTTTTACTTCCTGTGTGGTTTGCTTCAACTAAACTTTGCAAGCTAGGCACCAGAATTGTTCCTTTTCTTTCTCTTGGCACTGAGGAAGTCTCAAAACCTTTCACAGCATTCCTTTAGGAACAGTAAGCTTTGACCCTTCTAGGGCTACGTCCTGACCCTTCTGGCTTTTAAAATTCATTTAGCATTTTCAAAGAGAATGAGACCATCTTGATGCTTTCCAAGGGTAAGAGTTCATTCTGGGATTTATGTATAAAGCTCAGCACTTTGAAAGCAGAGATCAATTGCACTAAATTTGAAGTAAACTACAGCTGGTGGCCTATTTTCCCACAGCGTGCTAAGCTTTGCAGAGGTCAAAACAAACATATAGAGGGGTGACCTTTGGTCCTGCCTAGAAGAAGGACTCTAAAGGTGAAGGACCTTTTGATGTTTAAGTTTTCTTATTAGTTTTGGTCAACGTGTATTGCGGTAGCTTTGATCTAATCTCATGGGGAGGCCCCAGGTCTGATTTGTCATCCTTCTGCATTACACTATCAGACTTCCTTTTGATTTTGATTGCACAGGCGTTTACTTGTGTTGGGAGCTGTGGAAATGATAGGTAGTCCAGATCCCTCTGTGTATCTACTTTTAGAGGTGTTACTGTTGTAAAACTGAGTTACGAAGGAGAAACTCTTGGACCTGCCCCAGGGAGGTTGGTTCTTAAAGACTTGCTGTTCGTTCCTTTCCCTGCTCCCAAATGTAGATATAGTTCATCATCTTTCATGCAAGGACAGGAGTTAGAGTGTCTTGTGAGATTCCTTCTAGCCCCACAATTGTTGTAGTGACCCAGTTTCACTCTGTGTAACAGCAGTCCACTGATGATGGTATGCTAGGTCAGTGAAACATTTTAAATTAAGGTATTGAACAGGGATTATGTCTGAAATGAACTCTCTGAGCATTTTAGTTTCCCTCTGCTTTTGTGGCAAGTTATCACACTCTCACATTAGCTTTCCTGTTGTCTGAGGGTCTTTCTGCATTACAATTTGAAATCTTTTTCTGAAAAGAATAATGTTATTGTATTGAAATCTTACTCTCTTCTGCCTCTGTCTAGAGGCTGTCCTATATAGCTAATTACCAGACGTCTGTATTTTGCTCTTTGTGTGTTTGGCATCATCTAAAGGCTAAACTGCCTTTAGGTGGACAGGGTAGGAGAAAATGGATCTGAAGTGGGATTTGTGGAGTGCTTTGAAGACTTGCTATTTAAAAATGAGTTGAAGGGCCTACTTCTCAGACTCTCTCTTCATGTGTAATTCAGTGAGAGTTCCTGAGAGAAGGTTGGAGTGTAAGTATTTGTAACTTATCTCAAAATCAAGAGTAGTGTGAAAGCAGTGTGTGAAGCTGGGTCGTTAATTGCTTCCATGTTTTAATATGTAATTATTGATTTGCATTATGAAAGAACAGTTAGGTTGTACTGACCTCATCAGAGGAGATTGGGAGATTGTCAGTGACATGGACAGTGGGATCGAATGCACCCTCAGCAAGTTTGCAGATGA
>WBMW01004066.1:649877-678325 GCA_013396635.1 Penelope pileata | reverse complement strand
AGATTTAGACTAAATATAAGGAGGAAATTCTTCAGTGTGAGGGTGGTGAGACACTGGAACAGGTTGCCCAGGGAAGTTGTGGATGCCCCCTCCCTGGAAGTATTCAAAGCCAGGCTGGATGGGGCTTTGGGCAACCTGGTCTAGTGGGAGGTGTCCTTGTCCATGGCAGGGGGGTTGTACCAAGATGATCTCTAAGGTCCCTTCCAACCTGAACCATTCTATGATTCTAGCCTGAAAGCAGAGAATGTAGGCTGTGGATACGACCGCAGAGAATGGATAAGAAAAACTCTTGATTCTTCTTATTAGGAATGGGATAGAACAGGGAGAGACTTGGCCACTTAGACAAGCAGCTGACACACAGTGGTATGAGGCTCCAAAGGAAAATGGGTAACACACCAAGGTGCTTCTCTGGGTCATCGAATAGCATTAGTAATAGAAATGCTGAGTTGAATTATAGCCTAACAGCTATTTGTTCCACCGAAACCTGAGCTCGTAAAAACAAACTTGGTATTGCTCAAGGTATTAGGAAAGTGGTTGTACTGTCAGACAATTAGGTTTCAAGAAATGGACGCACAACTTGGAGAAAGGAGGAGATGTGCCAGAAGATTCAATAGACAGATGGAAAATGTTTACAGCAGAAAAATTAGTAGCAGCTTATCTGCTTTCACTGCAAATTGGATTCTTGTTGTATGCCAGAATACTGAATTGATTTTTGAAAAACCTGCAAATAAGTCTTTGGTCATGGTTAATAGGATCCTACGTTTGTTCATGTTATCGTGCCTCAATTTTCACTGGTAGTACAAAACTTGTACTAAAAGCATTTCACTTTGAAAACAATTCCTGTTCCTTTTCGCCAAAGGAATAACCAGCAAATTTAAAGAACTTGAATTTTGGTATTGTCTTATGATAGTTTTGGAAATACTAATAAAGTTGTTGTGGGAAAGGGCTGATGTGTTAGAAGTGCAAGTTACAGGGACAGATTTAATTCATCTTTTGACATGTTGCTTGTAGGTGAAGGAGAATCTGCTCTCATGCAAGATGCTGCTGCATTGCAAGAGGGACGAGTTGCGCAAGTTGTGGATTGAAGGGATTGAACACAAACATGTCCTGAATTTGCTGGATGAGATAGAGAACATCAAGCAAGTGCCCCAGAAGCTGGAGCAGTGCATGGCCAGCAAGCACTACCTCAATGCAACAGACATGCTGGTAAGAGGTGATACCATGTCCTGGGCAAGCACCCACCAGAAACGTACTGATCAGCTGTCTGATCATCTGCAGGCAGAGCTGCCATGTGTGCTTTTCTATTATTTGCTTTGTTTTTTCCTACTTGTTTTGTCCGTTGCTGCTTTCTGGTACTAGAATTTCTATTCATGTTTTTATTTTGATCCTCTCTGACGGGACTTCGGGTCACAGTCTCTGATCATAGAATCATAGAATCCTAGAATGGTTCAGGTTGGAAGGAACCTTAGAGATCACCTTGTTCCAACCCCGCTGCCGTGGGCAAGATCACCTCCCACTAGACCAGGTTGCCCAAAGCCCCATCCTGCCTGGCCTTGAACACTTCCAGGGAGGGGGCATCCACAACTTCTCTGGGCAACCTGTTCCAGCATCTCATCACCCTCACAGGGAAGAATTTCCTCCTTATATCTAGTCTAAATCTACCTTCTTTCAGTTTATAACCATTAACCCTTGTCCTGTCACTACCTGTCCTTGTCGAAAGCCCCTCCCCAGCTTTCCTGTAGGCCCCCTTCAAGTCCTGGAAGGCTGCTATCAGGTCCCCCTGCTATCATGTTTGGTTCACTCTCGTCTTTATTATGTACTCTCAGAGCTGTCTTTACCTGTTTACTTGTCTTGATTCTTTTTATAACCAGTTATTTCTTTACCCATTTGATCTACACATAAGATTTCCTGCTGCTTTTAGAACCTGGTATTTCCCTCTAAGTTTGTTTTTTTTCTCTCAGCTTCCTAATGTAGCTCTCTGAATGTTCTAAGGTCTTCTCCAGAACTGATCTTTATGCTAACATTCTCTACTGGCTGTCTTTTGTTTATAATTGAATTTCCCAGTTCCCTGTGTTGTCATATTCTTTACATCTTACCAGTTATTTCAAAACTGTTTTTGTTATGGAGGAACTATTCTGTTTCTCCTATTTAATCTCCCAGAACACACTCTCAACATGAGTCATTACTCAGAGAGGAAACTGTCTTTCACTGTTTAGGCGTGGTTACCTCTAACTGTCTTTCTCTAGGTCTTTTGCTAGGACTCTTGATCCTTTTTCCTTATCTCCAACTCCTTTTTTTTTCTTCATCTTTTCTCCCTTTCTTCAAGTATTTTTCTCTGCATTTCCATCTCTTTTACAAGCAGACCTTTCAATTCCAGTCCTGTGGTGGAGACAGTAGTTTCCTGAACTTTAATAATAAATATCTGTCTTTCTCTTGTTTCTAAATGTAATTAGCACATTTCCCAACCAGGCTCTGGTCCTTTATTTTCTGGAACTATCTTCTATAGTAACTAATAAGTTTGAGGGAGATTATACCCATTCCTGACATGTGTAATGCTGTGTCCAGTTCTGGGCTCTCCAGTACAGGAGAGAGAGTACAGCAAGTTTAGTGGAAAGCCATAAAGATGGTTAAGGGGCAGGGGCATCTCACCTTTGAGTAGAGGCTGAGGGTTCTGGAGCAGCTTGGCCTCGGGAAGGGAAACCTCAGAGAGATCTTATTGTTGTTTATAAATATCTTTTAGGAGGCTGCAGAGAAAACACAGCCAGGCTTTTCTCAGTGGTGCCCAATGCCAAGACAAGAGGCAATGGGCACAGACTGAAACGTAGGAAATTCTGTCTCAACGTAAGAAAGTGCTTTACTGCAAGGATGGATGAACACTGCAACTGGTTGCCCAGAGTTGTGGAGTCTCTATCCATGGAAAATTTTCAAAACCAGACTGGACAAGGTCCTGGGCAGCCTGCTGTGGCTGAAGGGGGAACTGAATTAGATGATCTCTAGAGGTCCTTGTAACCTCTACTATTCCATGATTCAGAAATGAAGGTAAACCAAGTCATTTATATTTGTGTCCAAGAATGCTTTAAAGAACTCTTTTTGTTGCCTTTTTAATTTTCTTTGTCATCTTCACTGTCCTTTGTGTTTCTTGCGACTTCAATCTTAGCTTTGCCTCTCCCCTGCTTTTTTTAATAAGCCATTTTTCAACAGGATGGAAAGCTGGAAATCCTAGCATTGGCATCTCATATTCCTGGAGTCCAAACTGATACTTTACTTTCCTTCTTTCCATTTTCTCTTCTTTTACCATAAATATGACTTTGTAAAACTTTCTCTGTTCCTCTAAATTATATTGGGCAGCTTGATGTCAGTCTCCTCATCCTTTTCTCTGATGGCTTGTGTAAGCTTTTTTGCCTGAATTCACTCTGTCTTCACCTTCCTGGTCTTCTCCTTTGCACGTGTTCTATTTTCATGCCACATCTGGTGCAAATCACCTTTCTGTAATCTGGTCACAATCTTCCCTTTTGTTCTTTTCAAAAACCACCTTCCAGGGACACACTCAATCTTATTCTCTTTAGATTCTCACTCCTTCTAATATGAACTTATATCTTTCCTACCATCCTGTAAATCATCTGGGTTGGGTAATTTATCCATTTCTATTCTGTAACACAGGGTAAAATTTTGCAAAATGTTATATAAAACATGATAGAAGTGTTCAAAATGGATCAGCAATGCAGGGATGGAGCCAGATTTTCCCAGAAATTGTCTGGTGTAGGAAACTGGAGTAAGGTGTTAGTCTGATATTTTTAATTAGGAGATGAAGAAGGAAGTGTAAATGAATGGAGTTCAGTTTAGGGAAAAAAACAGTATTCAGTTTTGATGTTGATATTGGTTGAAATGTCAAACACTTGCTAATTTCTTTTGCTGATAGACTTGACTTGAGTCAGCATGAAGAATTGGTTTGCTCATGGTTGTCTTGTTGTCCTTTTCTTTAAAAGTTATTTTCAGACAGAAATTCCAGAAAAACAATTCAATTTCTACATGAAATACAGGACAGGAAGTATTTTTTTGGTATATCTACATAGACATATTTGTATGTAAATGTGGTGTGTGTGCAGGTAGGCTTACCCAAGGCCATAAGATACAGCCAATATTAGACCTCACAGAAGTACAAACTTTTGTTGTATACCATGCTGCTTTTCCCCCCAAGTATCCATTCTAAAGAAAGAAGAAGCTGCTGTTTAGATTTTATTTTTTATCAAAGAATGCAGGGAAAACTTGAGTGAAAATTGAACACTTCCAGCTGTTCATTTACACTTTCAGTTGTCATTTGAAGACAAAAGCACCTGAAATAAAGGAATAGTAACCAACCTGCATGTGGAGCCTTTTCATATACAAAGATTGCTCTGAGCTCATTGGCTTTTGCCATCTTCTGTTAACAGTGCCTCTGCAAGACTGTGATGTTGTAATTGCTCACTGCCTGCAGGATAATTCCTTTCTCCTTTTTTATGATAAGAATATTATGTAAAATAATGACTGAACTGTCAGAGATGCAGAATGTTTATAGATCTCTTTGTCCTTTTGTATCGTTCCTCAAGGTAAACAGATGCTCCTGGCTTACAAAAAGCCCGGAGTGATCTGACAAGGAGCTTGTATCCCTCCCGTTGAAATTGGAGCACTGATTAATATTGTTGCCTGTAGCTTTGTGATATGTACAGTCTAAATTAGACCTTTGCAGTCGCTGTGTTAGGTTGATGCAAGCACACTAATGGCATAATTTCTGGTTGCTGCATCGCATTTCTGCAGTCTGTTCTTTGTATTCCACTCACATTAATTGAAGTAATTTTGCCACTGAAGCGTGTTTCAAACCTCTGCATTTAAATTGAAATTTTAATTCCCTTATTGTTTGGAAAAGACGGCTGAAGATGGCTTGTTACAGGTTTCATTATCACTCACAACTCTCCAGCTGCTGGTTCTAATGTGCAGCGACTGAGTAATGCTGGGAAGAATTATTAATATAAGAATGGCAGCTTTTCCCAGTAGCATGAGCAAGATGCAAAGAATATCTTTTGACAGAAGAAGTTAACAATTTTAAGTGGCTGCTTTTTTGTTTCTCATTCTGTATTTGTCTGAAGTAGTGCAGATGAGCTTTGAATACCATACATTGACGTTCTGTGTTCGTGCACTCCTGTGAGTAGGACCAGGGTTTGCTGTTGTGTTCAGGTTACACACTTTGTCTTAAAATTCCACTTCCAACCTCTGAACTGTAAAGCTGTGGAGAAATTAGGAGGATCCAGAACACGTGAAACTCCTGATTGAGACAGAACATTTCAGTTATCTTCAACTCCTGTGTATGCTTTTTCGAAGTACGAGTTTGTATGTCTACCTGTGAAGGATCTCTTTGGTGATATATATACATCAGTGCTAGAAGTGAAATTTACTTTAACATAGGAACTGAGTGCTTTTGCATGCGTGTGTATGTATTTTCTGTTTACTGTAAAACACAATCAGGTGCTGAGAGAGGAATTCTGACACGGAAGGCTCTTGTAAGAAGGCAGTGCCACAGTCTCAATGGAAGAACAGCAGAGCTGATGATGGAGACAAGGTGGGGCTGGGTTGTAGCTAACATTTGGCCTGGAAGCATGACTGTGCTTGCTGAAAGGCAAGAGTCTGAATTCTTCTCATCTGAGGCTGGAAGAGAAGATCTACACAGCCTACACAACACTATAGCCAAGCCAGAATTTGAAGCAGGATGGTCAGTGGGCATGGACAGAAGGGTTCTTGCTCAGAGGGACCAGTTCTGCTTTCCCTCAGCACTGGGTGGTGTGTTGAAGGGCAGTGTGCTCTAACTGTCAGTTTCTTAATTAACTCAAGTAGTGTAGAGGTCTGTGGTGTTGATCTAATTGTTCTGGCTCTTCTGTTGACCCATGAAGTACCCATAGGGAGGAATTAATATTTTCCATTTGTTTAAATAATCTTAAGAGATGAAATGCTAAGAACAGTTGAAGGAATAAATGTTGTTGAATCAAGTAATTAAAGGTCATATCATAATACAATTAAATGAAAATTGCTTAGGCTACTTTCTTGGCTTTGCCTGGCTTCTAACTGTCTAGCTTTGCAATTTTAATGAGCTAATATCACTTTGTCAAAGTGTATAGACTTTATAAAAAAACTTTTTTAAGTCCAATAGACCATGACACGGTTACTCTGAACTTGGATTTCTTATTGTAAGAGTAGAGCTGCTTTGGGGGCAGGATTGTAGCAGGTAACAAAACACCGTGAAACTGCACACATATATCCATAGGGTAAGGATTACTGCCATACCAGCTGATTTTTTTCTTTTGTTAAGAGGATGACAAAGCAAAGAATAGCACCAGGTGGAAAGGAGGAAACACGGAGCCCTCCGACTGTTGTTCACTTGGGTTTAATATCACACCTAGTTATGTTACAGTGCTGGGAACCAATGTGTGTCTGTGTTTTACTCATGAGCACATCCTTTTCCTTTCGTCTGTGCATTTTTGTCCAAAGTAATAAAAAGTTGAAGAGAATGTAATTTGTTTCTCAAGAAGTAGGCCAGGGAACACTCCAACAGCTACTTTTCCTTCTTTTTCACTGTTAAGGACAATTTCAGTTTCCTTCTGTCAAGGGAAGAATAATATGTCTCCTTTCCTTCTTTCTGAAGTGAATAATAGCATCAGGCTTTTCTCAGAGCCGGCTGCTTTCCTAGTGCCAATTTGCATTGTTGCCAGTTTGTTCAGTTTCTAGAGCTGAGTGAGTGACCACTTTGTTGCCTTCAATTAAATGTACTCAGTAGAGCATCCGGCTGCCCAGGAGAGCAGATCAGTTTGCAGGTAAGTTTGGTCATTTTCAGTTGTACCTATGCAGGACACTCAGAGCATAGAGTTCACCACTTGTATCCCTATGATGTATTAAATGAATTTGTTCCTCAGCTCTGTAGATCTTAACAAAGCAGTCTATAGAGTATTTATTTTTTTAATAGTTTATTTGTTCTGAAGTCTAATCCTTATATCAGGAACGTTTCAGATACCAAAGCATTTTACAAAAAAAATGCTTGTTTGTTATCTACAGGATTTTATAACAGAACTGGGCTACTCTTGTGGGTGAAAACATGGTCAGAACTAAAAGACATTTTAATATGAAGACATACTGTGCAGAATGGATTGTAAAGATACTGAGACAGTGAAAAGGAAGAGGTGACGTTAGGAAAGGAAACAGAGGAAAGGAAAGGAAACCATGGTAAGATATTTAGAGATCAGTGCATGAAGACAAGGAATTTAACCCCCTCTGGAAAGGGGGAGTAAAACATGGAGCTTAAAACACTGAAATATTTTTTCCCATCTCATAATGGAAGTCTCCTTCTTGATAACAGTTTCCCCTAGTGTTCGTGTTAATGACTCTAAATGCCCTGTAAAGGATTAACATCTTCCCAGAAAATGTTGAATGTTTGTAACCCTGGGCTCAGTTGTTGAGGGCAGTTTAGATTTCACTGTCTGAACACGCTGCTTTCCTTGGTGTAGGGTGAGGAGATGCTTTCAGTTAAAAGTGATGTTTGGAGAGCTCTCTGCTTAGACTGCAAGTATGAAATAAAAAGAAAAATGCATTTTATTTACTGTCTGCATTTCTTTCAGCTGGAACAGTGAAAGTCAATAAAAGCAGTCTTTCCTTTTGTTTCTGCAGTCCTTACTGCAGTGCTGGGATTCAAGCAGTGCTGTGGAAGAGTGTTCCATTTTGTAATTAATGCCTTCAGTGGAAAGAGGAGACTTTTGTTCATTTGGATTTCTATAGAAAATCTCTTATTACAAAATTTAAGTTTTGGCCCTGCTTCAAATTCTCTTTCTTTTGAATTACAAAAATAGAAATACTTTTCATTCCTTCTTGCCTTGAAGTCTTTCCACAACAAGCACTGTCTTCTCATTGTAGACTCAATTGATTACAAAGAAGCCTTTCAGAAAGCAGAATTGAGAAGATGGCATCTCAAGGGTTGCAGCTCATTTTAGGTTTGATGTGTGCAAGCGTTGATGCTTAAAGGAACTAATGTGTTAATTTTTAATGTTTGGAAACCTTATTATTTCTGATAGCCGTATGGGTGAGGTACAGAAGAGGAAGAAGGCAGCTTTGTTTTAATTAAGCTGCTGTATGGATGGAATATGTTGTAATAACTCACACATAAACGTGGAAATGGTGAGCTTTCTTTGGTCTTTCCTGCGGATTCATTTTGGATGCTGTACCTTTACTCAGATGACAGCTTATTAGCACTATTTGTTTGCCCCAAAGGAGCATTGTAAAGCTTAAGTAATTAAGTTTGGAAGAGTACTTTCAAGTTCTTTATATGAGAAGCATTGATACTATGTATCATCAGAATATTTTTCACTTCTATTGTCTATTTTCTTTTCTAATTTGGAAAAAGAAACCCTCACCTTGCTAGGATACAGCTGAAGACATTAGAAAATGGAAGGTTTCTTTCCCTTTGAAACATCATTGTTTCCGTTACTACACTTATTGATAACTTTATCTCATTCTTTTTATCCTGTAATTTCCATTATCTGAAGCACTCTAGTGCATTAAACTGTTAGTGCCTAATACTGCTTCATTTGCATCGACACGTGCTTGACCTCAGCCCCTCCGCTCTTGGTTAATGCACCAACAGGCATTGATATCTCTCTGGAGTATTATCGTGTGGCTGTTAGCTCAACTAATAACCATTTATTTAAGCTGATGAAAGTTTATTAAATAAGAAAACATGCTGTAATGAAGGAGGAATAGAGGCATCAAGCATCTTTTTATGGTGAGATTCAGCTATGCGACAGGCACTGGCCCTAACACAAGGGAGAGATCTTGGTGAATTCTGATCTGTGCTTTTGAGAATGGACATTTCTGAATGTTAAGTTTAATCCTTCTTGATCATAGCATAGATGTAGCAATTAGAAGTTCTTTGCTGAAGGCAATTATCCTCGCCATTTAATGATGCATCCTTCTTTGGAGTGGCAGCTTGAGAGTTCGGTGTTTCAGGTTATGTTGGCTGCCTTTTGGACTCATGAACCTAGGCATACTGCACACCTTCAGATTAATGTTTCTTTTGCCATCGATATTGTTGTTGATTTTTATTATTGAGGTGTTTTATGGACTTAATTCTGTGAGACATCTACATTTTTATCACTTTAATTTCGTCTTGGAATACAGCTGATGCTTTTCCAGTAATCGTGAATTTCCATGAATTCTTTTTTCGACTCTGGGTTGTACAGATGTAATCCTGCCCATAGTGAAACATGGCAACAAACACCAGCAGAGATTGTTGGAAGATCTAGTGGGTTATGGAACAACATAAAATATAATCTGGATAAAATTGATTGTATTTTTTAATGCAGCTTTAAAGCTAGCGAATGGTGGGTGAAGAACAGTAATAAATCTAGTTTTCATTTGGGGTGAATTTATCCCAGAAATTTTCCAATGGAGTAAACTGATTTATGGCTGGTGAAGGTGGCATAATGCTACCAAGTAACCTTCAAAATGGCATGAAAGATGAAACGTTGTCATGTGGGCCCCATGGAAGACTTATGCTGATGAGCTCATAAATGAAGATCTATAGGCAGCGGGCCTGTTTGGGGAGGCCATGGTTGTCCGAGAATCCAGTTTAATGTTACCTATTGTGACATCTTTATGAATTCTGTAATAAAAACCAAGTTGGTAAATGAATAGGTAAAGACTTAATTGAAAGGAGTTAGATTCTTTTAACAAAAGAGAGATGGGACAGGGTCTGTGAAAGATTTGAAATGTCATCTTGAAGACAGCAAGAGATCAATTTTGGAAGGTTTTTTGTTTTACTTTAGTGCATTAGGCCCCCATTGTTCTAGACATCATTCATATAGGCAGAAGAGGTTTGGGACGGATGGTCTTGAAAAAACACACTTAATGGCAATTAAGGCTGAATGAGGATGCATTAAATCAGAGACCAAGCGTGGAAATGAAAAATAGAATGAAGAGCCTTTAACAATCATTTCTGTTGCTTTCACGGTACCTACAACTGTATCTCTATTCCGTGACAGTGCTCCAGTGAGATTTAATATAGATGGCAGCACAGGGTCGGACCAGAGGTGTGCTGAGGCCAGCAGTGTCTGATGGAGGGGATGCTCAGGAGGGAGAGTGAGGATGGAGCAAGCAATAGCAGCCCTTTCCAAAGCACTGTGAGCCTCCAGCAGCAGGCAGCCTTCCACTGAAAAGTCTTTTGTGTTGAATAGCAATCAGTAGATTTCTTCCTTGAGTCTGTCCCTTTTACTTCTTGAACTAATTTAAACTTCTGGCCTCAGCAGCGTCCTGTGGCAATGAGGTGTGTAGCTGAGCTGTGTGAGCCTCTCAGAGATGATACCAAACCTTTAATTTGCTAATTTCATCTGATTGCCCAGGAGTCACTGAGGAGTCACTGAGGATGCAAGGCATGCAGCAGTCACAGGTACCAGGTCAACGTGTCTCACTTCCAGTGAACTGTCATCTAATGGAAAAAATCTCAGGCAATTCTGCAATGCAGATACACTGAGTTTCCTTCTTCTGGGAAAGTCATTTAGCCATGGAGGTGCTGAGATTGCTCATATTTTGTGTTAAAGTCCAAGTGAGCAGTTGGATAATCTTCTCGTGGTTTTTAGCCAATCTTTTCCTTGAGCACCAGCTCTGATTTCAGCACTTTATTACTAGAAAGACAGTGAATTACAGTGAGTGGAGGAGGAAGTGGAGTGACTGATGGGTGGCAGGGATAGGGAAAAATGGTAAGAATTAAGTTTATGGAGGTGGAGTAAAGGACAGCAGATGAGGGACATAATTCCATAAATATTTTAAAATTTGTAGTGGAAAGTAGTAAATTAGATTGGACCACCACCATTTGTGTAAACACTGAAGAAAAATAAAGGATGACTGCACTATGTATTAACATGTTTGTAACAGGTTTGCTTTGCTGTTTTCATAGGAGCAGTATTCTTATCAGCACAAGATGGGAGAGGAAATTTTGTAAAACATAATTAAGGCAATATTATAGTCATGGGGAAATGGCTTTGTCATCTAACTGATCTCCTCTGTGCCTGTGTCTGATATTACAGTTTTTTTTCTTTTTTCCATAAAGAAAATAAGACTAGATGGGATGGTTGATTTAAAATGCAGAATTGAAGAGTTCAGCTTGTTGGAACTTAATACTGTGGAAAACACTCTTCTGCTCTGTTGAGGCATTAAAGAAGCGTGTTATTCCTTTGCCTTTGCTTATACCTTCCTTCTGTTTCGTATTGTACTGCGTGCCAAATGCTTGCTGCCTACTTTTATGGAGGTTGCTGCATTTCAGTCATGTTAGATGAACGTACAAGTGGGAATTCCAACACTAGGTGCTAATGTTCAAGAGGAAACAAACCCCACAATCGAAAGGTGACTCTTCTACCCTATTTATCTGTCTACATTTTCCCTATCCTTACCCCACCAAATAACCTTACATTGTCCACTTATCTCAGGACAAGCCATTTTCTTGCAACATAAGCATCGTTTTTGGTATGTGGGTCAGAATCTCTCAATCTTCTCCCACCTTTTTTCATCGGTGGTCAGCAAAGCTGAGATCCCTTTTCTTCAAAAACAGAACTGACCTCAGCTATTTCCAAAACACCGTTGAAGGGCTTGCCTTCTTTAGTTCTCCATTCTTTGGAGCTCTGCATGCTTTTAGCTTGTTAATTCTTCCAAGATGATTTAAAGGCGAACAAAATTGCTGGTAATTTCTTCCAGCATCTTAATATCCAGTATGTTAATCAACACTCCGTACCGTTCATCACGGTGCTTTACAGCTGTTTATTAATCCTCACATCCCGTGTGCCTTTTCTCTTTTCTCTCTTCTTAAGGGGAAAGAAGCAGTGATGGTCAGGAATAGCTCTCTGATGTGTACTTTTCATGCTTTTCATGCTTTGTTAGCCAGTGGTTCTCTGCTTTGGGACAGTCTGGGTGCTCCTTTAAGTCTAGAGTCATCTTAGCTTGCCTTGTCCTGATACCAGCTCACTCCATGCTGTGTGCTGGCCCGGGGCAATTTGATAACAAATGATTCCCAGTCCTTGTTTTTCCTAAATGCAGTTTGGGTGTAAGTTTTCCTTATGTTCCTTCATTTGGTTGTGACGTTCTTAAGGACTGTAACACTTTAGCTTGATCCTAATTCACCTTGCTACCAAAATACTGAACAAATTTACAGATGAAATACAAGTTTACTTGATAAGACTTATGTCAGGCTTCTAATTAAAAAAATATAAATGCAATTTCAGAGCAGGCTTAATCAGTTACTCAATTACATGTTTTCAATGCTGGAGATTCAAAGTACCCAACGACCTCTTGGTTGCTGGATGTCGGCTCCTTTTCTCCGTCATCCACATAGAAAACAGGAATTTTGCAGGCAAAACAGACTCAACTTGGGGAACTTAATTTCTTGCTAGTTAACACTAACTTAGAATTCAAGAAACATGTAGATATGGCACTTAGGGACATGGTTTAATGGGCATGGTGGTGACAGGCTGACGGTTGGACTTGAACTTAGAGGTCTTTTCCAGCCTCTATAATTCTGTGATTGTTGATTTGGGTACTGGAGGGTAGAGAGAAAAAAAGGAGACACAAAAATACTTGAATAACATGTTTTCTCACTCTTCTCCAGGTATATCTTTAAGTCAGACACCTTCACTCCCTCCTGTTGCCTCTCATTTTTTCCATTCTGCATGCTCAGTCCCTCCCAGTTTATCTGGCTGGAACATGAGCATTACAGAAACCTGGTGTCATCCATTAATGTTTCTCTTTCTGCCCTTTCTCTTTGTTTATTTTTTCCCTAGTACTCTGCTTCTTATTAGTTTCCTGTGCAGCACTTGGGTTCTCCGGGTTTTCCTCTGCTGTGATTTTCCTGCAAGTGCCAGCTCCAACGTGGGTTCCCCCCACGCCACAATTGCTCAGAGCTGTCCGCACGTTGACACATGGCATTGTCCTCCAAGAAGGTGTCTCCAAACGTATCTCCAGTTACTGTTTCTTTCTTAAATACCTTGGAGCAGCGGTGCCACCCTGAAGCAAATGAGCCACCGCAAAATTTTCCTTGAGTCGTATAAGTCAGGTTCCTTTAGACATGTGTGCTTGGTGTTAGAAAGTTGGAGGGTCTCCATCTGCTCTTCAGTTATCACTTGAAAATTCTTTGAACAGAAACCATCGTTCTTAGTTACTCTGCCTAAAAAGCGTTGCAAAATCCCAGTAGCTAGAGTGTGAGTACCTTACTGTTTCCAAAAGACTCTTGCAAACTTGCCAGGTTGGATCCTTATCTCATGCAGGTCAGGTGTAGATTGAATTCAGCAAACAGCTTGTTGAGATCTGGCTACAAACATTTAAACCATTTTTTAGTCATTCTCCTTTCCTGTACCTTTGGAAATCAAGTTCCTTGTAAAAGCAGTAGATCAATTCTCCCTTTTAAATGTCAGCATTGTCTTTATTCATCCAGCAAGGCAGCTGAAACCTTCTTCTAGGCTGCTGCTGTTTATTTGCTGCTTTATTCAGAGGGTTCAGCTTTTTTCCATTTGTCATACTGTGTTTGTGTATGGCTTGACTTTTTTTTTTCCTTCAAATTGTGACCTACCGCGTTGTTTTCTTTTAACCTTTCTCAGTTGTTTGTTCTTCATATTTTTGTATCTGTCATCTGAACCGAGAATGGGCTGGTATCCCAGATGGAAAGCATTTGCTTTCCTGGTCTGAACAACCATCTTTCTGTTTTTCCACCTTGAAGAAGAACTTACTCGAGGGCTTTCATTTTATCTCTGTTTATAGACTTTCACGATAGCGGAGGTCTAGAATTAAAAAAGTTTCCTCTTTTCACCCATGTTTTATCATACTTTTGGGAAACATTAAATACTGTTGAAAAACCTCTGAAGAGTTGTAACTAGAAACAGACTGGAAAACTTTGGCCAAAGTTGGGACGACTTTTAAGAAATATTTTGCCCACACTTAGGTTATAGTATATTGTAAAATACTGAATTAAAAACCTTCCAAATTGGTTGTTATGATAGGCAAATATTTAACTACATCTTCTTTTTAAGGCAATTAAACTCTTCCATAAACTGATTGTGACCTTTAAACAAGCTGCATAATGGCTCTGGTGCCACAGTTATTTTTTATGAACTTATGATTTTTAGCTCATACAGAGCAGAGCTCCTTTTTTTCAGGCTTGTTTCATTGATCCTTACTTTCTAAAAGATCACTGCATATTATTGTACTTTATACATGAGTAAAATTTAAGATCAGCGATATCAGTTTATCTATCCCAAATTCTGTTGTTGTACAGGCCAACATTATTATTATTTTTTCAATAAATACAGTAATTTTATATTTAAGTATGTCTTTCAATGAGAGAGCCAGATTTCTTTCAGAGATTTAAAAAAAAATAAAAAATGGAAAAAGTAGTGGTAGGGATTACTTCCCATTTCTTTTGGTACCATTTGCACATGATAAATCTTTTTAAAGAAGAATATTGAAATATTTGTTGATCCACTTGCCAGTTGTTCTCTCTGCTGTAGTTCCTTTCTACATCCCTACCTCCACCAAAAGAAAAACAATGAGGAATTCCACTTAAAAGTATTTTCATATACTGGTACTAAAACCCAATGCCATTAGCTACTTCCTGCCTCCTACCCTCGGAAAACATCAGTCATTTTCATTTGGCTAAGTCAGGTGGATGTAAGGAGGAGACTTGAAGGATCCTTAGGCGCTTCTTCTGGACCTTCAAACTACTTATGGTTTGGGTTTGTGCATCTAATTTTTAAGTTTTCTGAAAAAAGCTGCTATTCCATCACCAGTCCTAAACAGGGTCTTGAAGTGTTGAGAGAACTCTTCCCCTCTGCATCCAGTTCTACGTCTATTCGTCCTTCTGTGAGTATGAGTAGAGCAGAGGATGTAATAAGAATATTTTAAAAAACCTCAAGTAACTATTTTGAAAATCTAGTCTAAGCTGAGAGGAGAAATGAAAGGGGAGAAAATCTAATTGCAGTGACACAGGGGAAAACGATGTTCAGTTCCCTCACCAACTTATTGGGTAACAGTTTTTTGCCAAATCTCTCTCATTTATCACCATCATGATATATATGGGATACATTTTCAGGATTATTGCCAGCAGATCAGAGGAATTGTCTGTACACTTGTAAGACTGTATCAGTAGTACTGTGTCCATTTTTGGCATCCCCACTACAGGAAAGATGTTGGCATTGTGACAGAAATGGTCCACAGGAGCGAGTCGAGTGGAGAACACATAGGTAAGAAGCACATAGGTTGATAGAAGAGTCTGTGAAAATTGGATTTGTTGGATGTGTTTGTATTTCTAGTCTTGCTTTTAGTGTTGACCTGACTCTTCTTGCCTGCACATGGTGTTGGCCATGCTCTTGGTTGATGCACACTGGTGGATTTCCAAGTCTTGTAACTTTCCTGCTTCTCAAGGCTGTTAGTTGACCCACCATGTTAATGTGGTCTGAATATTCACTTCGATTTTAAATAAAGCCAGTTGCAAGCTGCTGTTGTTTGTGTTTCCAGGTAGTCAAGAGAGCTGCTGATATTACTGCTCTTTTTATTCACTTGCTGCTTCCCCTTCATCCATCTCTGTAACTCTTAATCTCCACACTTCCAGAGAACCAAGTCTTTTTGATTCAGAGCCCATCAGTTATGGTTAATTGCTGAAAATGAGCTGTAAGAACTGCTTTTCTTTTGCAGGACATTAAGGTGAAACACAAGCTTGCCGATGCTTATTTTTTTCCAGAGCAGTTGTGTTTTCAGATCTGTAGTGTTCTTAATTTTGTGCATTCTTTGTAGGCAACTTTGCTTATGATTTTATTCTATGACTCTATTTACTTATGATACTTCTCGATTTTAGATTATCCAGCATACAAAATAACAAAATGTTTTAATCTTGTATTTTGTGTTCTGAAATACAATCTAGGGTGCTGCTCTATAGCTTGTTGCCACAGCTTAAAGAAGTTCTATCAAAGTAAAACTACAGAAGAGAAATTTTTTTGTATGTAATATTTACACTGGTTGCCACCTAAACCTGTTGGAGATCTTCCATTGCCCTGCATGAACTTGGGCTGAGCCTGGAGTTACTTTGAAGACTCGAACTGTTCTGGACATGAACAGGGCTTTTGTCTTGAGCTCTCTCTTGATAATTGGTTGTAATGGGGAAATGAAATACCAGAAAAGAAAAGAGTTGGTTAAGTGAGGCTTTGCTGGAGTGGGGCTGCATCGAGTTAAAAGGCTTCAGGTGTGCATAGCATTGAAATCTGCCTGTATAGCTCAGTCTCTGGGAACGTGGCATTTATCAAGGACATAACTTGGAGCTTGTCTGACTGCAAATATGGACTGTCAGAAAAGACATTTACAAAAAAAAAAAAAATAATCCAGTAGCAAACCCTGCAAAAAAAACCTGCTGTTTTTTCCTGAAGAAGAAAGTTCAGTGCATAACAGTGTGGAGTTTTTGGTTTTAAGTACAGTAAATGATTGATTGTTCTGTTTGTTTCTCAAAAGGCATGTTTGAGAGCTGTATGTTGGTTTTAATGATTAGCTTTGAGAATAGCTTTTTAGTAACCAGCAAGGTAAAAATACAGCTGAAGGATCTGAGTGGAAAGCTTTAAACTTTATTGCGTGTGTTTTAGATGATGCTTTCACTGGATGTCTTGTAGCCTTTTTAATGACATTTTCCTCTTTGCTGTCAGTTCCTTTCTCGCTGCATTTTCATCTCTCAGCTTCTCAGTTTGACAAATGTTGTTCCTGATTTTGCTTTTACTTTGTTGAAATTGCTGACAGCTCTCAGGGCAGTGGCGAATGCCTGCGACTCCCCTGAAGTGACTGGGGCTTAAAGCACCTTTGGGATTGGGAAACTTGGGATACATTCCCACCTGCCAAAGAAAGGAGATAAAATTAGCACGTTTACATCTACCCCAGGTTTGCAAGCTGTGTCTGCAATGCTTGTTGACCCCGTTGTATGTACTCTGACATGTCAGCTCTTTGGGGAGAAGTGAATTTGGTTTTTCCTTCATCTGCAGTATGATTTTATGGCCATATTTAAATAACTCTTCAAAAATAAATTCTGGGAAGAAAGAGGATGAATAATCCGTTGTATGAAGTGGCAGGAACCCTGCAAGTGCTGTTTAAGTTGCAGTATAGATGGGATTAGGAGGAGTCCTGTTCAGTCTCCTGATTAATAGACAAAAATTCTTTCTCAGCACTGACAAAATTCGGGCTTTCAAGGGGTCTTTAACAAAATCACGATGATGTTCTCCCCTGTGTACTGCCAAAATGTCAGTGTTTGATTATTCTGTGACTTGTGTTGAGTGATGCTGCATCAGCTGGATGCACAGTCACTTGCAGCACAGCAGCAAATGCACACACTCCTTCCATGCAAAAAAGAGAAGTTTATAGTTAGGGACTTGGCAAAATTTTTCAGGAGGAAGGAAGGAGAAAGTGCAGTTTTCTCTTAGAAACTGATTTGAATTAAAAAAGTCTGAGTGCCCCAAAGCTATTTCAGGGTCATTTTTGACTTGGAGACACTGTTGATATATGTTCTTTCAATATAGTTAATATTTACTGGTATTAAGGGACCAGACCTTAGCTTGGCTGTCTGCTTACTGTATCTCCTTGCTTTTCATTTTTAATGTTTATCTGACAGGTTCACTATAAACTTAAACCCTGAAATGCAAACAAATGTCTTCTTTCTCCAACAATATCTTAAATTATTATGGATTTTTTTTTCTTTTTAAATTTTAAATACCTGCTTTTCTCTGAAAAAGATGATGCACAGCAAAAGAAGCTGTGCTATCACTATTATTCTAGTTCCTTACAACATCAGCCCTGAGGTTTGGGATGCTGCAGAGGAATGCCGTATCTTTCTAAGTGACTGTGGAAGATCTCTGAAATGTTTAGAAGTAATGGTAAACTGGGAAATATTTAGAAGTAGTAGCAAACTGGGAGAAATGCAGATTGAGAGTGTTGCTTTAATACCCTGATTTGTCCTTTGTGGTACCTTTTGTCCCTGTTTGTTTTTAGGATGCAAATGAAGATTAATTTTCTCATTCTGGTGCCCACCGGATGCCTGCTGGTCCCTATGAAATGCATCAGCAGGGGAGCGTTACGTATGGCCTGTGCACACTGTTGCATGTCTACATCCTCATCCCTGGAAGTGTTCCAGGCCAGTTTGGATGGAGCTTTGAGCAGTGTGACCCAGGGGGAGGTGTCTCTTTCAATCCAAACCATCCCATGATTCTATGATCTCTGTCTGTTGCTTGCATAGAATTATTTTCCTTAATTTAAGATTTGGTAAGCAAACATTTAAAAACAAAACAAGAAAAAAAAAACAAAACAAAACTCACCAAACTAAAAGAAAAAAGTAAAAAAGAAAATTCCTTTGAATTGAAAAGCTTTGAACTAGCAATAGCTTTCATTAACTGATTGGCTATGTTTGTTTAAGTTACGTAAAATGACATAATACTTTGGAGTCCTCAGCTTGTAGCCTACTTAAGCTTTTTCACCTGTACCATTACTTTAGGCAAATGAAATTTAAGCCATTTTCTCCCCACGTGTAGAAAAGGGAATAATGTTCTTTTGGTGTTTATGTAATGAAAAGAATAAAGATAATCAAACAACATTGTCAATATCTTTTCTGAGCCCTTCTCCACTCAATAATCCTTCTAGTTTGATACCCTTTTGCTTTGATTTTATTTTACAAATGATGTTTCAAGCAGCTTGTCTTATAATGTTGAAAGTTTTTGAAGAACGCTCATTAGATTTCAGTTGTTTGGATACTGAATCCTCTGTATGTGTTGAATTTTCTCCTCGGAGTACATGAAATGAAATACTACTTAAGCTTTTTCTGCTTTAAAAGGATTTGTGGATAGGATTGTCCTGGTGTTCAGACACTCCTGTAACCTAAGGGAAGAGTCTGAGAGGTGCATAAGATGACCTTTAAAAGTTGTCATGTGTGTTTTCCTTCCAGGTGTCAGCAGTGGACTCCTTGGAGGGTCCCCTGCTTCAGGTGGAGGGATTGAGCGATCTGAGACTGGAGCTGCACAGCAAGAAGATGAACATGCACTTAGTCCTGATAGATGAGCTGCACCGTCACCTTTACATCAAATCAACTAACAGAGTGGGACAACGCAACAAGGAGAGGGGGAGAATAAGGTTGGTTTGGTGTGATGCTAAGGGCAACAGGTCTGGGAGGGAGGGAAGAGGCCAACCTTCTCCCTGTCATCAGCAGAAACTTTCTTGGGAGAGTAGCATCGATTGGAACTTTCATTTTTGGAGTAGGTTTGTAAGCAACTTTCTTGTGCTCGTGGCTGTGAAGAGCATAAACCCCCCAGATATGCTGCTGCCCTTTGGAGCCTGTGAGCAGTCTGTTCTTTTGCTGAGTGATTCTATTGTTTCTCGCTGCTTCCCACAGAATTATGATGAGGTCAATTCCTTTTAGCATTCTTTTCCTCCTCTGATACGTATACCCTTCCCACAAATGCCATGATCATGAGGCTCTCAGGTCAGGCAAAGGGAAGATCACAGGGGAGAATTGCTCATCTTTTCTAGCACACTGTCAAGGTTTAAAAAACTTTTAGCTGATCATAAGGTTACTAGCCAGAGGCCACAACATTGAAGTGTCTGAGCAGTGTCTTGGCTCTGTAGTGTTTCAAAGGTGTTTTAAGGATGTTGAAACTCTTTACTTGGATGGTGCTTCTGATCAGTGGGAATTCAGCTCAACTGGTACTTTTTCCTAATTTTGTGATTGTGAGTTTGATGGCAATAGAATTGTTGGGAGGGAAGAAAGAAAGATACTGGCTAGAAAAGAGAAAGGCAGTAAGGGAATGTCACTTTTGCAGAGTAGGAGAGAGAATAAACAATGGTGGGGAGCAAAAGAGGAGTCAGCATATGATTAAGATGCAGAGAAGAGATAAATTAGCATCTTATTATGAGAAAGGAGGAATAAAAAATGCTTACCAAAAATAAGAGGAGAGATAGTAAGTTTCATTAAATGAATTTGTGAAACAAAGGACTGTTTGAAGTTGAAGTTTCTAGGAAAGGGAGTTGTTAGCAAGTCCTCAGTCTCTTCCTTACTCATCTTGTTAATTAAAAACAGACAAAAAGCTTTGGTGTACCCAGACTATGCAACTACTAATTAACTGCAATTTTGTATGACTGCTACAGGGACCCTTATCTTTTCCTTGCTTTGTCTTTTTCCACATTCCTTGTTATGCATCATTGATATGATATTAATATGAACACTTGGATCAAGGACAATCTTGTAGCTTCGTTTTAGTGTACTGCCCTGTACTATTTTCAACTAGGATGCAATTATGGTTATAGTTACTTGCCGTATTGATTTTAAGTGTGTTATAGCTAACAGAGCTAAGCTGGGATGCTCAGCCAATCCCTTCAACTGTGGCATTGGAGGTGTGTAGAGAGTGTAGTTGGTTCTTAAGCAGGGTGGTAAGTTTAGCCCTTGTCTTTGCAGGTTTCTGTAAGTATTTTGACCTCTAAGGGAACATACAAAACTCATTATAGGAGCCTTCTCCACTTCTTTCTCTTAAAAAGGATTTCATGCTTTTGTTCCCCTGACATACCCAGCTTTATGCCTTTCATTATGCAGCTGAAGCAGCATGACACATTCCTGGCAAATAATACTATGTGAATTTATTATGGAAATGACCAAGTCTTTCTACTTTCAGAGTAAGAAGGCTCCTTTGGAGAAGGGTGCACGTAGGTGTTCACAGAACAGGAATTTAAAGGGGAGGAGAAAGTGGAGATTTCTAAAGAATCACAGAATCACGGAATCACAGAATTGCAGGGGTTGGAAGGGACCTCAAGAGATCATCGAGCCCAACCCCCCTGCCAGAGCAGGTTCCCTACTGCAGGGTGCACAGGTGGGCGTCCAGGCGGGTCTTGAATATCTCCAGGGAAGGAGACTCCACAACCTCCCTGGGCAGCCTGTTCCAGTGCTCCGTCACCCGCACCGTGAAGAAGTTCTTCCGCATGTTGGTGCGGAACTTCCTGTGCTCCAGCTTAAGGCCGTTGCCCCTTGTCCTGTCCCCACTGACCACCGAAAAGAGGTTCCCCACCTCCATTTGCCTCCCACAACTAAGATACTTATAAACATGGATCAGGTCCCCTCTCAGCCTTCTTTTCTCCAGGCTGAACAGACCCAGCTTACTGAGCCTCTCCTCATAGGGGAGATGCTCCAGGCCCTTTATCATCTTTGTGGCCCTCCGCTGGACTCTTTCCAGGAGGTCCCTGTCTTTCTTATACAGGGGAGCCCAGAACTGGATACAGTACTCCAGCTGAGGCCTGACCAGGGCAGAGTAGAGGGGGAGGATCACCTCCCTCGACCTGCTGGCAATACTCTTTTTAATGCACCCTAGGATCCCATTGGCCTTCTTAGCCACCAGGGCACACTGCTGGCTCATGGCCAACCTGTCATCTACCAGGACCCCCAGGTCCCTCTCTGTAGAGCTCCTCTCCAGCAGGTCATCCCCCAGCCTGTACTGGTACATGCGGTTATTCCTCCCCAGGTGCAAGACTCTACACTTGCTTTTGTTGAACCTCATCAGGTTCCTCTCTGCCCATCTCTCCAGCCTGTCCAGGTCTTGCTGAATGGCAGCACAGCCTTCTGGCGTGTCAGCCACTCCCCCCAGCTTTGTGTCATCAGCAAACTTGCTGAGGGTGGACACTATCCCCTCATCAAGGTCGTTGATGAAGACATTGAACAAGACCGGACCCAGCACCGACCCCTGGGGAACACCGCTAGTTACAGGCCTCCAGCTGGACTCTGTGCCGCTGATCACTACCCTCTGAGCTCGGCCAGTCAGCCAGTTCTCAACCCACCTCACAGTCCACTCATCTATCCCACATTTTCTCATCTTTGCTATCAGGATGTCATGGGAGACAGTGTCAAAAGCCTTGCTGAAATCAAGGTAGATGACATCCACTGCTCTCCCCCCATCTACCCAGCCAGTGATGTTATCATAGAAGGCTACCAGGTTGGTCAAACATGATTTCCCCTTGGTGAATCCATGCTGACTACTCCTGATAACCTTCTTCTCTTCCAATTGCTGGGAGATGGCATCCAGAACAAGCTGCTCCATCACCTTTCCAGGGACAGAGGTGAGGCTGACTGGCCTGTAGTTCCCTGGATCCTCCTTCTTGCCCTTCTTGAAGACCGGAGTGACATTGGCTATCCTCCAGTCTTCAGGCACTTCTCCCGTTCTCCAAGACCTGTCAAAGATGATAGAGAGCGGTAGGGCAATCACATCCGCCAGCTCCCTCAGCACACGCGGATGCATCCCATCAGGGCCCATGGATTTGTGCACATCCATCCCAGCCAGACGCTCCCGGACCATCCCCTCCTCAACCAGAGGGAAGCTCTTCTCAACCGGAGGGAAGCCCTCCATTTTCCGGACTCTATCACACACCTCCAGGGATGGGGAGTCCCGAGGAGGAGTCCTAGAAGTGAAGACTGAAGCAAAGAAGGCATTCAATATCTCCACCTTCTCAGCATCCTCCATTGTCAGGACACCCCCCTCATCCAGCAGGGGACCCACATTTTCCCTAGGCTTCCTCTTACTGTTGACATACTTAAAAAACCCCTTCTTATTATCCTTTATCTCCTTTGCCAATTTAAACTCCATTTGGGCTTTGGCCTTTCTTGTCATATTCCTAGGGTCTTGTTCTTGTTCTTGTCATATTCTTGTCATATTCCATAAAGGGTGCTAGAAAAGCTTGAAGGAGTAGGTAGCTTACATAGGCCATGGAAATGGGAGCATCTCTTCTCCAATATGTGGTTTTCTAGACAGATCTTAACAATTCTATGTCAATTTATTAGCGTGCTTGCAGGAGTTAATTGTACTAGAGGTAAATGTGTCTGCTGGGAAATAGTGACAAGGTATGGCAAGCTGCAGTACGTCTGTGCCCTGATGATGTTGCTGCCACTAGTCAGACAAGTTTAGAGCTCTAATAAATTCAGAGCAGCCTGGTGATACCAAATTTTTGTCTTCAGTGCAACAACGTTCCCTGCATCGTTGCTTTTTGGCTTTTCTCTTGTTCACTCAATTGAATACACACATACCCCCCTTGTACCCACCTGTGGACTTCTGCTTTAGTTTAGGTTTTGTAAATCTCTGGTATCACAACTGATGTATATATCACTTTTGCTTTTGTTTACACATTTAAGAAATAAATGGATCATTTGTCGTGAACTAAGATTGTAAATGACAGTAAACTGTTTGCTTTAATTCTCTCCCTTCATACAGTTCACTTGTGAAAGATGCCTCTTCTGTACCCCTTATGGATGTTACTAATTTGTCTACACCTCGAAAGTTCCTTGAAACTTCCCAGTTTGGTACTCCTGGAAGCTCCAGCAGTGAGTATTTGAGTTGTGTGCATTCCTAACTGGGTTACTTTGTAAATCTTCAGCAGATTTTGCCAGCATAGTAGAGGATATATCATTCCCTCTTGGACAGCTGCTGACAGGGTCCTGAGGAAAAATGATACAAAGTGATTTGTAAAATACCATGAAATGAGTGAGTGGTATGTCTAGGGCCAGAATTCAGTCATATCTGCAGAGTTTTTTGGCAAGTCATCATCAGTTTCAATTAATTACAGTTTGTTTCCTGTGTCTGTCTTGGTGTTGATCATGTTCTTGATATCCAGGACAGAAGAGAGAGCTGCAGTCAGCTCAGTTTCCATGGAGGTCTCCTCTATGTTTATTTGATGTAGGCAGGCACGTGTATGTAGATGTCACCAAAGTATTTTGCTCTCTTGGTGCCAAAAGGTCGAAGCTTTTTCTTGTGGGAACTTTGTAACTATGACTGAAGGTCTTCCTAGACACAGGATTAATCTGATGATGATCTTGTGTATACCTGTTACTACGACTGACACTAAGCAAAATGCTCAGTTTTATTGGTGCGTTTGTATGAAGCTTTGAAAGCACTGCACAGATGGGGAATTAATCCTTTATTGTTTCAGTGGATTACTAAGTGGAGTCGTCCTTGTTCAATAAATGAATAAAATGAAGAATACAGAAGTGACCTACATCTCTTCCCACCTGCTTCCCTGTCAGTCTTCCTCAAATGGAGAGAATATATTTTTTCTCTTCTCATCCTTAACTCTTTTATCCTTATTTTTGTCAGCTTGCTTCTGTTGAGTCTTGACCTGCTTGCCTCTTAGCCTCTCGTGTGACCATTCTTCTGCTTTGCTCTTGTTTCTGTTACTCAGCCATGCTCCTGTAGGGTTGGCTAGCCTCTCTCTGAGGCTGTTGTTCAACCTTGTGGAGGTTTGTGAGGAGTCACTCGTGATGTGCCAATACAAATTTTCAAAGCTGGAGAAAGCAGCTTCATCATGGAACTCTAGAACAGAAACCACGCAAAAATTCTGGGCAAAAACACCAGAATTCCTGTTCTTATCCCATGTAACTTAGGAAGTTGAGTTGTTGCCAAAATCACATGATTTGAGGAGATGAGGAAATAAACCACACGAAACTGAATACCGTTCCTGCCACTGTAAATGTTGACCTACTTCTTTTGTGGTGAGTTAATTGTGTAGTATCTGACATTGCTGATTGTTTTTCAACCTCAAATCTGAATCCTCCTAGTAAAAAAAATAAAAAATAAAAAAAAATTCAGGCTGATAGGAATCTCTCATCACACTTTATTGATGGGGAATAGACAGCAGGAAATGTGCCCATTGAAAAATGGAAACCCTATCTTTCATTTTCTTTAGAGTCTTTTTTTTTTTTTATTGGTAGTGTAATAACAATCTTAAATATGCTTTGAAATTATTTTTTTGACACTTGCATCTTTGAAGACTTTCACAGCGTAGCCAGTTCTCATCTTACCTGCTGAGACTGATAAAGGGCTCATTAATATCCCAAACTGACTAAGAGACAAGAAAAAAACAGAATTAAGCAGACACAAATATGAACAAAAGAGTTAATATGGATGAGAAGAGAAGGAAAAATTGCTTTTTGACTTACACATTTTAGACATCTCCAATAAGCTCTTATTTTATTTGCCTGATGCAATATTGATGGCATTTATCACTTGTTCTAAGATCACCTGATAATTTCATGCTGTGTTTGAATGAAGGTGCCAGGGTACAAGGAACAGGTAAGAATACAGCAGTTGCCTCTAAGGGAGGGGTGGTTTGTGGGCATAAAATGGCATTGCTTCTTTTGACTCCAAATGCCTGAAGACAAAGGTTTTGATGACTTTGTTCTCAACTATTGTAAAGTGCTGTAGGGCAGTTGAGGATCTGCCATCAAACTCCTCATTTGTGCACATGTTTTCCTGCTGTTATGCTCATTGCATCAGAAAATCTTTCACCTGGCTTCTCTCTTTTATTCAGTGATGTGCTGGGCAAGACTGGGAAGGATGGAGGAAGTAATAGAAAACATTTGATCACCATAAAGTATGCATATGGTTTTGCTTCAAGTGCACAATGTACTTAGGTATATTTTTTCCAAAGAATTTTATTTACAAGTAGCCTTTTCCAGGGCTGCAAAACTATCAGAGATTTAAAACTTATGTGTATGCATAACGAAAGCTGTTTCTGCCTTTAGTCATTTAATCTCTTTAGCTTTTTATTGATGAAACAAAGTGGCCGTGCATATTAATGTACGTCGCTATGAAGCACTGACTCCTTCAACTCATCTCAGCATAGAAGATGCCAATATTTTGAGTCCTTTCTGCATTTACTTCCCATAGGAGATGCTACCTTGTGCTGTAGAATCTTTATAACGAAATTAAAGCAGTTTCTGCTGCATTTAAAATAAACAAAAACCTTTGGTACCATTCACCTGAGGATTGTAGATACGGCACTTCACCGGTAACACTTTCCCTTCATGCCAGTTCAGAGAAAAAAATTCACTTTTAAATTATATTTCTCTGCATGAACTTTGTGTTCTGAAGAGCATTTATGGAGGTTTCTGCCTTGCCAGACTCTACCTGGAACTGTAGAATGCATTCGCTCAGTACACAGAAAACCTAAGAGCTCCCTTTCCTGAAAAACTCATGGGAATGCATCATAGAAACCCAACAGAAGACAACGTGAAGTGGTGACAGTGTGTTGTTATTGATGGGATTTGTGAATTTTGTGCAGATTATATCCTTCCATGATTGATATCTCAGCTGCTAGAGACAAATCTAGCTTCTAGGTTCAAGCAATATGGTGACTTCTAGGATTAAATGTAGTTACTGCTCAAGAGTGCAAGTCCCTCTGTGTAGGTGAAAGCTTGTGGAGACCCGTGAAGCTGCCCTGTGAAATACCTTCAGGAATCCCACAGCATTAAGGTCCAATTTTAAAAGTGGCTCTAAAAATGCCATTCTGGCATTCTGTTTATTGTCACAGCTGCTTCCACTTTAAGTATGCTCAACAAATAAATGAAAGGTGTTTTGTTCTTATTAACATCACCTGGGGATCTGATACCAGCAGGGTGGCTTTTCTCAATCATTCCTACTAGAAGTTAAATCCTCTTGCTAAGCCTGACTTGTCCTGGTAGCTGTTTTGCATTTGCACAAGTCCAACTGAGGACTTAATCAGAAAGTGGTGGGAATCCAGCAGTGAGTCTGGTTTTTATTTCTGTTTTTTTTCTCGCTAACATTATAGTGCTGTGTGAAAAGCAGAGTTTGTCTTGATTGTCTGAGGGTGAATTTTTGTGCCTAGGATATTTAAGAGGAAGTCTAGTCCTACAGTTTAATAATGTTTTGCAACTGCACAATAGTCATGAAATCCAACAAAATAACTTTTTGTGTATCTTTACGTGGAGCCCTGCTTTCTCACTCTTTCACTCATATTCTGGCTTGATGCTAAGCAGTGATGCTTGTAACGTGTGTGTGTTTGGGGAAGGAAAGGGAAAATCAAGAGTGTTTTAGACCCATGTGATGAAATCCAAAAGGGGTGCTTTGTCTCTCTTCTATAATTTGAGTAGTTGTTCCTGTACACAGTCCCAAAGTTAAGATACTTGGCTACTACACACTTCTTATTTTAACTTGGAGGCTGTTTCCATGCTGCTGTGCATCAGGAGGGTTTTGAAAGTGGCTCTCAGAGTCCCTTTGTACAGTTACCTTAGAATTAAGTGGTGTTACAATAGGTTTGAGAGAGTGGCCTTGTCAAATTAAAATGTCTCTGCCTTTGGAGGACTAACCTCCTAAAAGCTGTCCATGGAACTGTGTGAATTGCAGTTTTAGAGGAAATTTGCCCTGGGGCTTTGAGGTTATTGATCTCTGAAACCTGTTTTCTTTTGGGCTCGGTAGTAAGGCAGATCAGGAAATGACCAAAATCTTTAAGGGACTGTTTCTAAAGTAACTGCCCCATTTGTTGCCTGTTGTCTCCACTGGTGGGTTAGAACAAGGATTCAGCACCAGAAATTTGCAGATTGTTTCTTCAGATACCAAATTATGCCTTTGGGGCACTATGAATTTGCATCCTTTCCTCTAAAAGTATTGAAGACTCGGAGTGTATAATCTGGAAGGACATAAATCATGGAAAATAGCATGTTAAGTTTTACTAGTTGCCCATAAATGCACATAGCTAATGAAATCTTCTGTAATAAGTAGCAGCAAATTTTGGCCATTCATTGGAAGGAAAAACAAGACCCAAGAGTCTTTTCTTCAGCTCCTTTGCTTAAATGAGTTATCAACACTGGCTTTTCTGGGGATCAAACCAGTGCTATTAAAATGTCCCTTGGAACAGATTTCTTTCTTGAGAAGTGACAGAACAGCACAAATTAGAGCATCATCAATTGGAGCAGACGTTTTTATGGGGCATCGTCAAACCAGGAAGAAGCCATCAGGGAGACTTCTCCACCTTTCCACCCGTGGAGGTGGTGAATCAATGATGCACACGATTCAACTTCCTTGTGATTTGAACTGGATATGGATTTTGACTTAAAAATGGAGTTGAGTGTTTTCTTCAGATACACAGCTCTTGTGCTATAAAATTTCTGAAAATGTCTTCGTATTTCATTAGAGAGGTCGTGGCAAAGACATTGTTCCTTTAGGTTGTTGTTCCTGGAAGGCTTTTGAGAAAAGGTATTGAATGTTCTGCCTCCTAAGCGGTCTTCAGGTATCATTAGGTGTCTCCTTTGAATGGAATTAACCTTAAAAACTGCTTCAGCTCATGAGGTGGTCCTGAAATTTGGTTGTCCAAAGTGGTCAGTTTTTTTCTAAAAAAAACAAGCAAACAAAACAAACAAAAAACCAACACAAGAACGACCTCAAGTTGTGTGTCAAACCAATATGGCGCAAACCTCAATAGATGACCAGAACTCACGTAATCTGGTGTTTCTGTTGGTCACCTGCTGGAGAGGAGCTCTACAGAGAGGGGCCTGGGGGTGAGCTCTACAGAGAGGGGCCTGGGGGTCCTTGTAGACAACAGGTTAGCCATGAGCCAGCAGGGTG